>OZ007498.1:92598272-92818336 GCA_963931805.1 Microdon myrmicae | reverse complement strand
TGTTGATGCTGCTGATGTTGAAGGTGATGTTGATGTTGCTGATGTTGAAGGTGATGTTGATGTTGATGTTGGTGTTGATGTTGATGTTGATGTTGATGTTGATGTTGATGTTGATGTTGATGTTGATGTTGATGTTGATGTTGATGTTGATGTTGATGTTGATGTTGATGTTGATGTTGATGTTGATGTTGGCCGACTTTTGGCTTCGGCTTTTGTTCTTGTTGAGTGTTTTTTTCCTGTTCGAGCGCCGCTGTTTTTTCTTTCGGCGTCTCTCTTCTAATGGGGCTTCTTTTTTTTTCTGTGTTGTCGAATCTATACGAATCACGACGCAAGTCGATTTCTCCCGTAAGCTCTCTCGAACTCGCTTATCGTCGGCTAAGAATCAGCAACCTTGCACTCTCACTGAATAATGATTTAAAAACTGCTTGCTTAACGATAAATATATTGTTAGTTCTTATTCTCACACTTGGGACTAAGGTGATATATTTTGCTTTTGTTAGTTGCGAATTTTATTATTTTCCGCAGTTCACTTCACTGTTTATTCGTTTATTATGTTTTGTTTGTTGGATTTTATTGTTATTTTTAATATTTTGTTTTGACTGTCTTGTCTTTGTCTTTTTTTATAATTTTTTATTTTGTATTTATCGATTCACATAGTGCCGCACCTCACAACAATTATTTATTACTTTTAATTACTATACTGTTCGTTTTTAAGGTGCAATAACTGTTAAACTTGAACACTCCTTCAATAGCAGAAACAAAATGTGTGCCGGTAGCTACACTAGATACTTTCTTGTTTTAATTTAATTATTTTTTATTTCAACACACTTTATTGCTATGGTATACATTCTTTTTTTATTTTTTTGTTAGTGTATAGTTAAATTATCATAATAAATGAAAAGATCAATTGAATTGTATTTCACACATTAGACAAAGTCACAAACACATGACTGAGAAGAATAGCAGCTTTAACTTCACTCCTTATTTTTAGTTTAATTTATGACTAATGGACGACGGCTTGAAAGCGACTCTGAGTAGATCATCCGTAGACGGGCGATTGTGGTACGATCAGGAAATCACGCTCACCAAAGAAGAGCTCTTGCGGTTCAGTAGTGCTATCTCCCAAAGAGACCGGGACGATAATAATAAACAGCACCAACAGCTCTGGCGGCTGAATGGCAATTAAAGACCTGATTACTAATGTCGATAGAATCAATGCATTATCAGCCAACTGACACAGACTTAGCTGTTCTAGAATTCGGCTAGTATAAGATTTAAGTTAAGTTCTTTTAAGTAAATAAAAAAAAATTGAATTATGTTAAATTTTAAATAAAAACAGTAAATTTTTTCCTTGTTAGACAAATAATCACAACTAAAGCCACAAATAAAACTCTGTCGCCGCAAGGAAAATTGCACAATAGTCTTATTATGTTTAGCTTAGAGCGGCTGCGTAGGATCAGTAAGTTATAATATAAGATAATTAAGCTAGAAATTAATCATTTTTGGTCTAACACATAAATTAGAAACTAAGAACAAAAACCCGGAATCAAAAATGTTGCAAAAATGAAAAAAATTAAATTCTTAGTTTTGAGCGTCTGCGTAGAACCAGTAAGTTTATAATATAAGATAACGAAGCTAGAATTTAAGCATTTTTCGTCTAGCCTATAATTTAGAATCTTGCAAAAAAGATAAGAAATAGAATATTTTTTTAAAAGAAAAGGTTAAACGCACCCCATAGTTGAAGCACGGCACACGCCGCTTGTGTACGCCATTCAACTTTTCACAGAAAATCTTTTCAACGATGAAACTCTGTTCTGTTAGAAAAATAAGCAAAATTACTGCATCGATTGTGAAAAGACCATTGCGTCTGCAAAGCAAGTTATTTGGGGAGCATTGTGTATATTATACTATTCTAGTACTCCACAAGCCCTACCATTTCCCTCCCACACACATATTTCACTTTATCAATATCCCCATACACATCGAACTACTATATCATGCATCGATATCTCCAAACTAACATTCAATCCAATATTAGACAAATTGAACCAAATGTTCAATTATTCAATTGCCAGAAATTCATAAAAACTAAACACCGCAATGCATATCTTCATATGCACACAAACCCATGTTACACGGATATTATGTCCATTTGGTTCGTATACACAAAACTCCTACAAATCCTTATCTCCATCTGCATTGTACTCAAATGTAAATAGATTTCTCATTCCTTTTCCCCAGTTTTCTCACATACAAATCTCAATGAAGATCTGTATAAAAGGGCGATGGATTTTAGATTCGAGGATCAGATAACGACGTGATCTGCGTTTACTACTACTACCGCACTCAAGACCTCCCGGTCTTGTATGATTTCTTTCCCACCATCCGTCCATCCAAGTAGTTAGAGAACATTTGAACTAAATTGTCTATACTATCCTCAGATAGCTCCCTCCCTTTCTTTTTCAGATATCTTGAGACCGAGCCCAGCATCCTCAAGGATGTGGGTAATTCTGGTTATCGCAGGATGACTAGAAGCCAGAGACAAGACGGTGTCTCGCCACTCCATTTTTTTTTGATTCAAAGATCAGTCTCGATTGGCGGCCGATGCTTGTGGACGTCAACAATTAATATATAAAAACATTGAAATCAGTCTCTGGGCTGTGTCCGACAATGTCGACCCCAACAATTAGTATAATTAGGATTGAAGAATTAAAAATAAATACTTCACAATTTCAACTTCAGTCTTTTAATCAACCCGAACAATCGGTCGTCGCTCATCCCTCAGGCCTGAGGAAGCACGGCAACGACCGCAACGAGCCTCCTCAGGGCCGGTCTTGAGAAATATTCTCCCGAGAGAAAGGCTACTATACTGCTCATACTTTCTCGAACAACTATTGTAAATTTGTCTATTTTCAGCGATATGAATATCTGTTTAACTCATTTACACAAAGCTGGAACCAGGCGTTCAAAGTGTGAGTCCGTACTCAAGTTGAGGCTAACAAGAAACGGGATGTATTGAATTGTCATCTGCGTAACGTTGGATCTATTTCTTAAACCAACAGTGACTGGCTATCAGAAATGGGTCACAAAATATAATGTATGCGAAGAAGATAGTGCCACAGTGTGGTTGAACTGGTAATCAAACCAATTTCAATCAATGGATTTGCTGGAACTGGAAAGGAATCATCTGGTAAGTATAGGTATACTATCACATCGCCAAATGCTAAATTGAGACTTCTAGTGTCCCCATTGAACCGTTTGAAACTAAATATTGACCAGAAATGGTCAGAATTGGTCAACAGGAGTTCCATTACAACAATGCCAGGGTGCATACCTCTACAATAACTTCCCAGAATCTACCATAGTTTAGGCGGTATTGATACATCAGCCTTATAGTAAATATTACCAACCAATTACCATCCTTAGTTGTCAATAGATTAATGAAAGAAATTGATATAAAGAGACGATTGTTAAAATCGCTTAAGGGATCATTCCCGGCTTATGCCCTAAAAAAAGACTAACATTTTTTTACAAAGATATTTGAGATGAATGGTATACAAATAATATATCATTGGATTAAGCAATTCTTGAAGTTAGAATCACAATTACTTTATTGGAATTTTTTTCCAAAATGGCGGGTTTGTGGGAGTTTTTTATTTGGCGTCAACAAGGATACGGGTTCAATAAAAACTCCACTGTTGAAAAGACAAGAACACTAACTGCACCAGAGAAGATGGTAGAAGTGGAACACGGCTTGAGTTCCTTTATTCCACTATCAACACGTCCGGTAATCCTTCGAGCTGCGTACAGTCGTCCTACTGCTAGCAGCAGCTTTTCGCCAAAAAAGAAGTAAAGAATAAAACGCTTTGTGTTGGTGTTGAGCACTGTTTTTTTATTGTTAAATTTTTCTTTTCTGTTTTAATTGCGATTAAAGGCACATATTAATATTAAAGGCGAGTCAAAGCACTTTGTAAAGTCGAATTGGACTAATCGCGACACTTCATTTATTCATTAACCGTTCAATTCGCCGTGCGATGAACAGAACAAAAAATGAAAAAAAAGGATTTTTCTAGTACCTATGATTTACTGGACTCAAGCTGAGACTTTACCGAAACAGGAAGCGAACACCACGGGGGATAAATGTTGACTCCTTGAGTGGATATTGCACTCAACATCCCCTAGCTGCGGTGGTGGTGAATTCCCATCGATATGGGAGGGGCGAATCGGATCGTTTCTTTGGCGGTCAATTGGGGTTTTTTGGAAGAATTTCCCTGTGGTGACCGTACAGGTCTGGATGAAAACCCATTCGCTAGAAGCCAAGACAAAGAAGATGCGAAGGGTGCACAAAAGGAAATCCAAATATCCGGCTGATCAAATAGATAATCGCGAACAGAGGATAGATTTTTCTGTTGACGTTAAGTCAACAGAAACTTCGCCAACGATGGCAAGGGGCAAGGATGGATGGTCTTATGTTTGTTCTAGAGGATGCATCATATGGCATGGCCATTGATACGATTGTTTAAATAACAATCATGGGTCGTGTGAAACTCGATGATCGTTCATCTCTTGGGTGACCGATCATGAGGAATTTGACTTGCAGATGTGCAGGCATACGATACGCAGGGTGGCCATGGACCAACGGATGGTAGGTAAAATAAACACAGTGAGGTTACTGTGTGTTTGGTTTGGATTGGATTGTTTAAACAACAATTATGATCGTCTCCAACTCGATGATCGGCTATCGGTTTAGGCGATCATCGTCGGAAATTTGGCTTGCAGATGTGCAAGCAAGCAAGTTGCCCGGCATGTCTTTGTTATGAACCAACAGATTGTTGGAACAAGAACCCGCTGAAAGATTGGTGTGTGTTATTGGTTCATGTATTATCAACGGAAAGATTTAATTGAGACGCATGCCTTGCTGAGGGTTTACTTTCCAGGTGAAAGATAACGAAAGGTAGCTTACGCTGCTCGATTGCAGGTAAGTGAAATGGCTTTGTTGAGTGAGGGGACAGCAGGTTGATTTAAAGGAAATGGGTGGTTCCTTGGGAATGCTTTAAAGAACCCCCACAGGTTTACAGTAGTTAGCGTAGAACACTACTTCAAAAAGGCCTACCGCGCCCGGCAGTAGAAGTCTCGTCCAGCTCAACCTTGAACAAAAAAATGTATTATCTACATAAATTTCGCTACTGAAGTACTCGTGATTATACTTTTAACATATTGTTTGTCACGAAATGGCGATCGTTTTAACAAAAACTCGTTTTTTGACGAAATATCGAACTAAATTGTTTATAACTTTTTTTCCTGTTAAAGAATCGTTAACCAATGGCTGGTACTTTAGTAGATAATCAAACAGTTCAAATTTCAAGTCAATCGGAAGAAAACTTTTCCAGTTGTACTGGCGGCCGGTTTTGAAAACACAACTTCGAGAAAAACGCGTTTAAAGTTTCAAAATGCGTCTGTTTCGATATTTGGCCCGGAAAAATTTATTTCAAGAAATTTTGAATTTAGATCGGTAGTTAGGCGTTGTAGATTTTGACTCTAGGGATGTTTTGGCATGATTTAACCCAATAAAAAAAAATTAAAAAAAATTAAGCCGGGAATAACCCTTAAACGACGAGAAAGACATTATGAAGTTACGCTAACAAATCAGAAAATGAGATAAAACATAAAGCTAATGAATTTCTTTATCCCCAAATTAATATAAACTAAGATTATTAATTGATGGGTCGAAACGATAAATGTGAGTGTTGTCCCCTTACAACAATTGGCTCACTGAATTCAGGCAGAACCTTACGTCACATGCTAATGAGGCTTGACCTGAGAAAGATGTGTGCTGGTTTTTCGAACACTACACTAGGCTTACATATAATTTTTTCCACCGATTGAATGAGGACGTTCCTTATAGTTCCAATACATCGCTCGATATATATTGTAGATCCAAAAACTGAACTTACTTGATCTAACAGTCTCCTTCAGCCCAAATAGGAAAGACTCATTCATCTTGGATTTTGACCTTAAAACTTTTTATGTAAGTTTCAGTACCAAACAATTTTAGCGCTCTTGGCACTGTGCATTACTTGCCAAGGTAATAAACTTGACCCCAGATGAGGTTAACTTTTTCTGAAGTGCGCAGTTTATTTCGCAAAGCAACTACTTAACACGATAATTGTGCTTATGATCATCGCCATAAATAAAATGCCTGTATGTGGCCGTTTTGTTTATACATTTTTCGCAGCGACTTAAATTAGTGACTGTGTTGTACATTCAAATTATATTACTAACTATTGTTAATCAACTTCCATTGTAATAGAATTTCTGCAAAATCGCGAAATCAATTACATTTACAAATCTATTGAAATCACAATCCTACTGTGGTTACCCACTGCTGTGTTGTTCAATTCTTTTATGTATCTTCTGATAACAATTCGAATAAAAAGCAACGCAAAATTATAACAACTTAAAGATAATTAACAAATAATTGCTATGACGTAAATACAGCGTAACACTTCACCGTGAAGCTCTGTAGCACTGTGCTGATAAGCGTTATCGCAGCGCTCACATTATCAACAAGCTTGGATACACGACAGGAGCGAGCAACAAGGGCACCTAACGCCGTTAGACAAAAGATATATAGATACAGATATTAGCTCCATTCCCCATTTTCAAGTACGGGTGCCAGATTTTTTTCCAATCAGTTTTTTCCTTTTCTAATTTCCAAAGTACCTTTATATATTCGTTGTATTGGTGCCTTCAGTTCGGCTTTATCGCGAGTTGCTATTAAATATCTGCTATGACTTTAGTATGTCGCAGAAAAAGCGTTTTATTATATCTATTTCTATGTGTTCTTTCTCATTACTTATATTGTTTAAGGTGTTTCGGAACAAAAACGCAGGCATGATAACGGCTCACTTATTGTTCGCCATACAATAGATAGAGAAGCGCGAAAAAAAAAAATCCCCTTGCTTCAGTATTCGATTCCATTTATTTAGGTGCTAAACAAACATGTTGTTGAATAGATATTTAGCGTCAACTAGGAAAACGAGAATCAAATGAACCGCAGCTATAGAACGTTTCCTCTTGATAAGCAAAGTGAATAGCAATGCTCAGGTTGATGAGTACAGGTAAGCATAAGCTTCTAAGAGTAGTAGAAAACGGCGGACGTAGCACGGTGTGTCTGTCAATAAAATGCTTTATGGAATGTTGCGATAATTCAAAGGGGAAGATTGTTATTCAAACCAGAACACAATTCACACTTTGAGAATGATTATAATTGAAATAAAGGGAAATATGGTGGCATCGAAATCGCAGAATAAGACTACAGTTCACGCTAACAAAAGAGATTTTGTTACACCCTTAAATATGAAAGCACATTGCTAAGGAAGTTATGGAATAAGAAGAGAAAGGGGCTCCAAAGATCATTACACGAAGGACAGCCATAGTCATGACTACACAAAAGAAGATAGAAGTCTCTGCTTGCTGAAAAATATTTGAACGGATACGATGAAAATTCAGCTAAGCATTGTGTTACACGCTGAAACTTCCACCCGCAAATATCTACTGCCAACGGCCAACCCACAGCATACGCGGAATCACCAAACGGGAATTCCCACTTACTGACCAATTTTACATTAATCAACACTATCAATGAAATATGTACAAAACTCAGCTGGTGGAACACAACCTGGGCTATAACCCACGACGGCAGTATGTTCCACAAACTTTTACGCCTGTATCAAAAATCCTGTACGGGTTATACAGCGCCATCGATAATATAATCGGTGATTGTAAAGACTCGCGCAGCAATAATTGAAACGATATACATATCTATTTATTTTTTCCCATGTGTTCTCTGAATTGTTGTATTAAAACAAAACATAACGTGAGTTTCTGGTCAATTAGGAGATTGGTTCATGATTGAGGATCGGAGGATTTCCAATACCACTGCTCTCTTAAAGGAAAATAAGAGAAATCAAATCCAGATGTCCGCATAGTTCATTGGTGAAAAAAATTGAGGTCAAAATCACCGAAGGAAACGGTCGTGCTTCCTTTTTCATATAATATATATTTTTCATATAGTATATACCTCTCTCAGAAAAGTCGTGTAACAGTTGATTTTTGTACAATATTCGAGGGTGGACTGAAAAGTTGCCGACCTCAACGTAAAGATAGCAGCACTCGTCAATAAATGCTACTGATTGTAGTTGTGCATCTTCTGACAGTTAGTCACCAAAATTTCAGCCATTTTGGACGCACAGTTTTTATTTGACAGTCTTTTGAGTGAGTCGCTGTGAGTGTTTTCGTGAAAATGGACAAAATTGAGTATCGAGCTGTCATTAAATTTTTGTTTTTGAAAAGCAATACGCCTGCGCAAATCTAAGATGAGTTGGACTCTGTGTATGGGGACTCTGCTCCATCATTTACCACAGTAAAATTTTGGGCAGCTGATTCCGGAGACGCTACAACCATGAGTTGTACACGATCTACCTTGAAACTAATGTTGTAAGAAAAATCAAGCTCGGTAAACTCCGGTGGGCAGAACACGATGGCGGTTCCGCCAAACCCCACGGTTCGCTTTCTTAAAAAAAAAACCCATAACTTTCACCCAGTCTGCATAAGCTTTCGCTTATGCAATAGCATTAGCATCTTAAATGCTTCACGCATTAAAGAGAACAAATTTGTAATCAAAAAAGCACCTGGAAAAGAGAATTCTTACCTGCATGCATAACTTCGCATTTAAAATCCCCTATAAGTATTTTCTCCAAGCTTATCCTAAATTCCCTGAAAGAAAATTCATCGGTTCGCATATCATACGACCGCATGTCAAGGAATCTTACCCTTGAGTTGGCTAATCCCAGCTCGATATGTGTACATAAAATCTGTCTATGCACACATCGGCTGTCGACCCTTTTAGCCAGCAATAAAATGCCCAAGCAGCTGCATGCAATTAGCGCAATCGACGCTGAAGCCAATGTCCCTAACTCGCACCAAGTGCAAACAAAGAACGCTGTTCCTCCATAGGCTTCCTGGCGATACCATAAACAATCCATATCGTTTGTGGTATCCTAAACGCAGTTTCCATTTAATGAGTGGCTGCTATTTATCTAGCTGACCCTCTTTATCGAACGGTGGATAGGCCGCTTTTCCCGTTGTACTGTAATTGCTCTGAATACATCCCTCATAGCCGCGACGCACATCTCAAACAAAGATCCAATTACCATCCGACGAGTTTCGGTTTTGTTTGCTTTACCGGGCTCGCATATCTCATGAATGCACATTTTCCCTTTCTTTGTTGAGATTCTTTCCCATGGCTTTGATCCATAAAAGAACCAATGTACACGCATACATGTGTACCGTGGCAATCTTCTGTATGAGATCTGTTTGGTTACCCCAAAGAGAAACTTTACGTCTCTCTTGGAACAGGAAATGCATCCTTAATTTAAGAGAGCCAGTTTAACTGCCTGAATTTCTTTCGACAACGATTGAATATCGTTGAGTCCTTTTCCATGTGTCCGTAGCGCTGTGGACACGCGTGATGTAGCCCGAGTCGTGGCTAGCGTTGAGTCGAATACGGTGGTTTGAATTATAATCGATTATTGTAATTCAAGTCCGTTGCCTGTAATTGAGTGTACTTAGAATCGATCTTTTGTAATCACCAAATTCAATAAATAATAAACCAACTCGAGCGTTCCATTTAACTGCCTTGTGGCGGAGTTTTACTACTTGTGCTGGTGAACAAACGTGGCGGTGTTTCGTTTTTTGTTCGGCGGAACAGTTAATCTTTGTGTTAGTGATGAGGTGGGTTGGTAGTAGAACTCTCGCCCATGCAGGCGTCGCGACTCCCTGCCCCACAACACCTAGCGCGAATGGGCGAAAAGGAGCCTGTCCAGAAAGTCCTTTGAGGCAGGATGTATGGAAGGAGACAGTGCGGCGGCCCTTGTCTGCGATGGGAGGATGGCGTAGACCAGGGCTCCCAATACCTGGGAGTGCCAACCTAGATGACGTCGGCTCGAAATCGGGATCGGTAGAGAGATTTGTAAAATAAGGCCAAGACCAGATCCAGTTGTAGTGCCGATTATGATGATGAATTTAAACGCGGCCGTGAGAGCTCGGGAGACGATGAATGTTCGGGACCTCCAAAAACTGCAACAACTGACGATAACGTCGCTAACGTTCAGTTGGTGCTAAACGGCTGCCGAATTAAAGTGAGAGAGATAGCAGAGTTTATGAAAATGCCCAAAGAACGTGTTAGTCACATATTACATGAATATTTAGGCATGAGAAAGCTGCCCGCACGTTGGGTGCAGCGTTTGGTCACGTTAGACCAAAAACGTGTTCTAGTGAACATTTCCAACGCCCTGTGTTGGCGCAGTTTTGGCGCAATAAATCCGAGTTTTGGCACCGATTAATTACTGTCGATGAACCTTGCATACACCATTATGCGCCCGAAACAAAAAGACAGTCGAAACAATGGACTGCAAGGGGGAAATCGGCAAAATCTGTTTTTTCGGCTGAGAAAGTGATGGCGACTGTTTTTTTGAGATTATGGACGTCATAGGGTCATGGAATTATATCTATTATCTTCAAAAAGTAAAAACCAATACAGGAGGGAGTAATACTTAACCAACTGAAAGCAGAAATTGCGGAGACACGGCCACATATGCAGAAAAAGAAAATCTTGTTTCACCAAGACAACGCGTCGTCTCACATCTCAGCGGTTGGCATAACGAAAATCCACGAGTTTGAACTGCTGTTTGACTATCCGCCTTACTCACCAGATCTAGCCCCAAGCGAATTCTTTTTGTTTCCTAATCTAAAAATTACGCTCGGAGGACAGAGATTTTCATCAAATGAGGAGGGAATCACCTTCGTGAACAGTTATTTTCCATATTGCAGAGAAAAACGCCGAGTACTATTTGGGCGGGTTAGAGAGATGGGAGCTTCGCTGGGAGAAGTGTGTAGAGTTATAAGGAGACTATGTAGAAACATAAGAATAAATTTGAAGAAAAAATGTCTTGTATCTTTGTTAGGTCGGAAAGGTTTCAGCCCACCGTCGTTGTTATTCAGATTAAAGGTACTCAGGTGGCTGCTGCTGAACTGGCTGGAGTTTTTTTCGGCGCTACTGCTGTTGACGTTGATGGTCCTGTTGTAGTGATTCTAAATCACTACCCCTTTACATTTACCTAAAACCCCCTAACCCAATATCCCATTTTGAAATACTTACGCTTGTTAAAGCATAACCCATTTCCTATTCATTCAATTCCCACAACCCAATTCCTTTTAAAGCAAAAAAATCGGCTTTGTGCTTCGCCAATGAACAAACACTTGTGGACAAATCCCGATTTGCCACAGTATAAAAGGGCGGCGCATTTTGGTTTCGCGGCAGTTAGACTTCATTGATTATTAAGTCGAGTCGAGTTCTAACCACCGACGACATCAGACACGACATCACAGTGAGAGCTGAGAGAAGACATCCTGGACAGTGAAGTGAAGTTACTTAAAACAAAATAAAGTCTATTTAAAACAAAATTAAAAAAGTTTGAAAAAAAAAAAAAAAAAAGGAAAGAAAAAAAAAAAAAAAAAAAGTTTGAAAAAAAAAAAAAAAAAAAAAAAAAGTTTTTCTTTAGTGAACAGGAAGCATCTATAGGTTCGATCATTTTTAATTTAACCCATATTTATTTTATTATTTGCTTTAATTTAGAAGGATTTGTTTTTGGGTCTACTTGTTTCCCTTCTTGGTTTTTTGTTTGTTCCTCTTCTCTTTTCCTTGCGGCCCACGCGTTTTTTGTTTCTTTTTCTGAGCTCGATGTTAGCAACATCGAAATAGATGGACACCTACTCTTCTCGTGGTGTGGGCCATCAGCCCGATCAGGGCATGATGGCTCTCATAGGGAGATTAAGGGAGGACCTCGAGGCTCTCAGGGCAGAGAACGCTGTCTTGAGAGATAAATTGTCGCGAATGGAAGCCGCACCACCCGCATCCCCGTCCAGTGCCAGTTCGGAGGCTTCTGACTCGGAATCGGAGCTCGAGCCCGAGTTGGAGGGTCTCGCTGAGAGTTCCGACGAAACAATGGATGACGGTGACTCGCGCACCCCCACCCCAAACTCGTCTAGAGCCCCTAAGCGGAAAACACCGCTTCCCATAATAAACTGCGAAGGAGGACCTTCCAATAAGCGTGCGGCCACCGGCTCCCCGCCAACGCCGCACCCCAAACTGTTGTCGAACCCCGCGATAACACCAACTCATGTGAGGGTCGTACCTCCGCAGCAGCCTTGCCCACCACGACCAACTCCATTAGTTAACCCAAAACCAAAGGCTGCTGGTGTTACCAACACTGTTCAGCCAGAGGTCGGGGAACGCCCACCTGTTTCTAAGAAGAAACAGCAACCCGGGGTCTTTGCACGAGACCTCAATTTAAAAAATTTCGTCGGTGATATGAACCGGCTAGGGATTTCTAACTTCAAGGCAAAGACCTTAAGTCCATCCCTAAATAAAATCATAGCCTACGATAGGGAAACCTATCGCACGGTTAACGACAACCTCAAGGCCAAGGAGGTGAATTATTACACCTTCACTCCGGCCGACGAAAAGTCGAGGACAATCCTCTTAAAACGAGTCGCTGCCTCTTGGGAAAAGGACGACATCGTAACTGCTCTTGAGGCAACATTTCCTAACGTCAAATTCATTGACGTCAAAAAATTCTCTCCCCCACAGCGGTTTGTGAACATCAGACCGCAAAGATACACCAAGCTGAACATATGGCAGCTTCTCCTTGCCCCAGGAACCGACATAGATTCCATAATACGGACTAAGTCGCTTCCAACTTTGCATCAGCAAGTTGTCTTCGAGGTATTTCATAACAGAGAAATACCTCAATGCAGACGTTGCCAACGTTTCGGGCATGTCTCCCGAAACTGCAACATGGGTCGCCGTTGCGTTCGTTGCGGAAAATCCCACGATATTGGCAAGTGCGAACTTCCGCTAGCGAAATACGATCCCGCAACAAATGTGCAGGATGAAACAACACTCCCAACTTGCTGCAACTGCGGCAACAAAGGGCATCCGGCCAGTTATAGAAATTGTCCTAAATATAAGGAAATTAAACTAAGATCCAAGGAGACTCGAGCTAAGCAAACAGCCAAGTCAGACTTCGGAAAACAGGCCACACAAAACCTCATCCAAAATGGATTCACATTTGCCGACATGCTTAGGGGTCAGCAGGCAAGGAATACAAAAACCCTTTCAACTCCTCCCCCTCAAAAACATATTCAAGTCCCCAAGCGAGCCCCGGTAAAGGCCAACACGACGCCTCAAATTCAAGCGGTGGTGCAAAAGCCTCCGAGGGGGCAATCTTCAATGCTCGAGAAGCTACTTAGTTTCTCCCGCTTAATTGAGGATATCCGACCCCGATATGAGAAACTATCAACCGAGGCAGAGAGGGAGGCCCTCCTTTTCACTGCATATGCAAGACATACCCTCCACAATGGATTCCAAAATTAAAGTTATCCTCTTAAATGTCAACTCCCTTGTTTCGCATTCCAAACGTATGATAGTTTCTGACTTCATAAAGGAAAGCCGGGCGGACGTGGTACTTGTAACCGAAACTAGGTTGCATCCATGTCACCGTCCCGTATTCCCAAACTTCTCCATGATTCGAAGAGATCGAACCCTCACTGGCGGTCCCACCATCAACGGAGGTGGAACTTGTATACTGGTTAATAGCGGACTTCGCCATGAACCTATTGACCTCCCACACCTAGAGTCCATAGAGGTATCTGGAGTTGAACTGCATCTGGCTAGTAATGGTAGAGTGAATATATACTCCGTATACCACTCGCATAAAACCAATAATGGCCCCATTAATCCCGAAGATATCGGCAAACTAATAAGGACCTCGGGACATACGCCCTTCATCATAGGCGGCGATTTTAACTCCAGACATCCCCACTGGAACAACTCTGTCTCTTGCCCAAATGGCACAAAACTGTACCAATGGTACACCGCAAATATGTATGCCCTCAACTGCGAAATAGTCGCACCTACGGTTGGTACTCGAGGTAACTCAATTCTGGACATATTTATTGTGTCCAAAGACTTACTTCCACAAATCACTCCTCCTCAAGTTTCAGCGGGTGTATCTGACCACAATGCTGTGACCACATTCATTCGCGGCTATCGAGCATCCCGGGCTCACATCAGATACATACCCGATTATGGGCGGACTAACTGGGACAACTTCAATATTACATTGAACGATAAACTCCACCACTTCTCTCTTCCCACTGACAGGAACCTAACGACGGTTGAGATAAACAACGCTGCAAAACGACTTCACGAGATTCTAGTTGAAACTTCGGAGACTCATGTCCCGAAGTATAAACTTGAAAAGACCTATCAGATTCCCCATGACGACATCACTCTTCATCTCATCCGGGAGCGTAAAAAGCTCTGCAGAATGAGATATCGTCACCGCTTTACGCAAAGGGAGCCATTATTGCGATCCATTATTCACAATATTGGTACACTGATAAAACAGAGAATCCAAAACAATCGTACCCGACAATTGGAAGACAAGCTGAAGGGTATTCAGATGGACCAGAACGTTTATAAAAATGTTAAAAAGATATGTGGCACTTCCCGCATCACTGGGCCAATTATGCACAATGGTGTTGTTGTCAATAACGACACCAATAAAGCAAATATCATCGGAGAGACCTTCGAAAACAATCACAAACTCACTCTCCAAGATGGCGACCCGGAAACTAATGCAATCGTTAGTTCAGAGGTCCACAGTAAGTTGGACGACTTCAACGAGCCAATTGTTGTCTTTAACCCAACTAACAGTGCATACTTCGATGACACACGTGATAATGGTCACGGTTTCATCACACCAAATACCCTACAGAGTCTGGTCAAATCTCGACACCCTAAGAAGTCACCTGGTATCGACAACATGTCATACCACTCGTTGCGAAGGCTTTCTGCCTTATTCTTTATAAAGCTCTCCATTCTGTTCAACCATGCTTACAACATGGGGTACTTTCCCCAAGCTTGGAGGCACGCTATTATTTGCCCAATAGCAAAAGTTGGGAAACCAGCGTATCACCCCTCAAGCTTTCGCCCTATCTCGCTTCTCACTTGCATCAGCAAAATATATGAAAAATTCATATACGAAAAGCTAAATAACTTTGTCAGTGCCAGGCACCTAATACCTGATTTCCAATTCGGATTTCGAAGAGCGCACAGCACCACTATGGCTCTTAACTTATTTCAAAACCACGTCTGCGTGCGGCTCTTTAATAAGGAACCCACCGTTGCGGTAAGCCTAGACATTGAAAAAGCTTTTGATACGACTTGGATCGAAGGTCTCGCTTTTAAACTTCTGAATACTGGCCTCAGTAGAACGCTGTGTAGCATCATCTACCAGTTTGTTCTAAACAGAACCTTCCAAGTTAGAATGAATGGAAAGCTTTCCCGAACTTTTCACGCCGCTGCAGGCGTACCACGGGGCTCCATTCTAGGCCCCATCTTATTCAACCTCCCGCGGACGGGAGAATAAACCAAATATGCTATGCGGATGAAGTCCTGGTGTACACGTCAACCAAAGGCCCTAACCTCGCAACAAATCGACTCAACCGTCACTTGGACGAACTGTATCAGTATTACAGTCGATGGAAAATCCGACTTAATCCATCCAAAGCAGTAGCCATAATTCTGAGTAGTAAACACTCCCAACCTACCTCTCGATATTCACAGAATATTCGAATAAAAATGGGAGATACTACGATTAGACCACAGGACAAGATGAAATATCTCGGGGTCACTTATACCCCAAAAATGAATTTCATCAAACATGTGACCCACATTCTCCAAAGGGGCCTTGGTCGGTCTAAGCAACTGCACAACATCCTGAAGTGGAGGAACAAAGTTGACACCAAAGTTAAGCTTCTCTGCTATAAGCAGCTAATCCGATCTGGAATATCGTACGCCTTTCCCATATGGTCCTGCATATCTTCGGCTCAAATGGAAAGACTTCGGGTTTTCGAAAGGAAACTCCTCAGAAGATGCACCAATCATTCTAGAAGGCCTGACGGTCGTCATTACCCCAACTCTCACCTATACGAAGGCGCCTCCATTACCCCTATCGACGAGTACTTGCTTCAATTAGCATATAAGTACCTCGAAAACATTCAGAACAGCGAGAACCTACTTGTACGGGACTCTTGCGTTCTTGACCCTTCTCTCTCTCGATCTCTTCGGATCAAACCCCCACAATTTCTTCTTCAGTACAAAACTGAAGAAAGCACCCTTCCCAACAACATTCCCCTCTATAATAGAGGATTTCTGGACCCATCCCATAGGGTCTACAATTAACAAACCAAACACACGAACGCACAGTACAAGACGGCACAAATACAAACATACACACCGACCAAAGAGCAGATTATCAGACGCCAAAGACGTGATCTGCGTTTACTACCGCACCCAAGACCCACCGGTCTTGTAAGATTTCTTTCACATGTTAGTGAACTGCATTTTTATTTCATTTAATAGCTTTTGTCCTATTTTAATAAATAGTTTTGAAATAGATTTTGCACAACTAAAATATTAAAATATAAAATATAATATAAGAAAAGAAAAACACAGTGATTTCAATAGTGCACTATTTGTTCAAACTAATTCCACATACTAGTGAACTGCATTTTTCATGTAATAGTTTTTGTTTTACTTTATAAACTACATAATATTATATACAAAAAAAAACTAGTATCATCAGAGAACCTTCAGCTACTTTATATTTTATTTAATAGAATAACATTACACCATTATGTCTGCAGGAATTTTCAAATACCTCATAATGGATATTATCTTTAATTAAAAAACCTAAAATACAAAACAAACAACAAACATTATTCAAAAATTTTCAAATACTTTATACTATATTTAATTAAAAAGAAAACAAAATACTTTAATGTCATCAGAAAATTTTCAAATACTATATAGCGAATATCATCTTCAATTAAATACCATAATATTATTACATAACATTATCTTAAAAAAAAACAACAACAAAAAAAAAAAAAAATATATATATATATATATATATATATATATATATATATATATATATATATTCACATAATGTATCGCCACGGATACAGCAAATCTGCTGCCACACTGGGCAGAAAAAAATCACTTCGAATGGTACAGAAAATTAAACACATTTAAAATATACAAATTTAACTTTTATTTTCACAAACGAATTTTAAGTTCACTGTGACAAACCATAGGTGCTGAAGGCACCGTACACTTTCAATTAAACCAACATTAAAATATATACTGTCAGAAAAAACAGTACAACAAAAATAAAAACTGTGTCAAAACAGTAACGATGTAAACGGTTAATGAATAGACAATTATTGCTCGTCTATTCAACAATTGGTGGCGTTCAGTGCCAGCATGTTTTGCCGTAATGGTATAATTTGAATTCTTGCGGAACTGCAACATCTTCCCGGGCCGCTGACAACGGACCCAGTAGTCCTCCTTAGTTGACGTCACCAACGTTTTCGTGTCAGCGCCGTGGGAAGTCGCGGTTGGTGCTTGTGGTTGAGATCCGAGGCTTGAATGTTCATGTTGCTCATGAACCGGTACGGTACAACGGTAGGGTGGCAAAATTAATTATATTGTTATACTATATATATATACTATATATATACTATATAGCTCCAGAAGAAGAAGCATTCCGCGTTTTTTTACATTATTCCCTACGCGATTGCGAGGTGAGGCAGACTCACTAATTGCCTCAAACCCACCAAACACCTTCAAGGAAGCCGAAAGGCTCCTCAAACAAACTTATCTGTCCAGGGAAACTTACCAAACGTTGGTAAGTAAATTAATAACTATTCGGCAACACCCCTTGAAGGCACTCATTGCTTTTACCACACGGATAAAGCAGGCGTTGATGCTATGCAAGGAGGCTGCTGATCACCAGTACGGCATAAAGGTAGCCTCAGCTGTGAAAGCAACACAACTTGCCAAGTCCTCACTAAAAGGTGGTGTCAGCAATCCTCACCTTTGCCAATACTTATTAACCCTAGGGGATGGCACGTTAGACGACCTAATACAAAAAACATTGGATATGGAGAAGCTACAACAGGCAGCTTTTTACACGCAACCGTACAGCCTTGTGGCGTATCTACCAACGCCACTGCTACCTTTTCAATCTACCTCAAAATCTTCCCTCCTAAAGCCCCATTAATTTCGTCATTTTTGCGTATGCAAGCGCAATAACTTCCTCAAGCATCTGCCCATCAAGGACATTCACGCAATTAACGCGTTATATAAATTTCCGTAGAAGAAATTCGGTACGCCAGTACAGTCGGTTGCCATACTAGATAACCGAAGTGGATTATAAAAACAATCAGCAGAACCCCTGTCTGCCTGCATTTACTGTCCCACACGTGCGCAACAGATTTTCATGTTGCACCAGTACTCACGGCGGCTTTTATGCAATCTTCAAAGCACCGGCGCAATTCGCGCCTAGCTGCCAAGAGCCGAATTCAATGCCAGTGTAAATACTCACACTGGAAGTCGACCCATGACTCCCTAGGATCGCAATACACAATTAACATGGTTGTAAACACAACCATCATTGTGTAATTATCCCGAATGCATCCTAATCCCAAAGATGCTTTTTAATGAATTTTTATTCCCACGGTTCGACCACCCATGAGCTCGCATCACGAGCCAACAAGGTGATCCGCGCACAAAAGTAGTTTAGTGGATCAAATAGTTTTAAAGTAGTCGAGTCTCCTGGAGTGCGCCCAAAAAGTCGAGTTTGATAAGTTGTCGAGGCACACCACGAGTGTCGTAAACATAGAGTCGCAGTTAGTTTTCCGCGCCAATAGAAATTACTCTTATAACCCGTGAATTTATTGATACAGAGTCTGCGCGGACGAACAATCCTCTTATAAATAGTGACTAACTTATAGAGTGCAGAATTTGCTAATACGGTGGTTTTCGGTGAAGTGTTGCGACGGTCACGAGAAGACAGAGTAAAGGGAGACGATCGTCGTTTGTGTTTATTAACATTTTTAGATCCCTAGAATTAAGTGCCACATTTATTCATGTACAGAGGTCCTCCTCTAAGTGGTAACCAGAGAGACAACTACATGTAATTAGTGCAAGATCAGCCACACCATTGTGAAAGTGTAATAAAATATTCAAGTGTTAATAAAGGAGCAGATAACCACAACCTCATCAGCAGCGTGTTTTTTCTTTCTACTGTGGAACAGCGTGCTATCGAACTCGGTTTTACGGGACTCTTTTCGTTGGGTAAGTTAGGACACTCGCTGAACCTTGCCAAGGCCGGCATATAACCAAGTGAAATACCCACAGCCTTATCCCAATGTATACAAACCTCCCTAATGTTTTGCCTAACACCCCTAGTTTTCTGACTCCTGGGTCGATACCCAACAATAAAAATGTCACATTGTTTAGGTCAAATTTGGAAATTTCTGGTTTTCCGAACGAATATCTCCTACACCTACAAAAAGACTCTTCTGATCTCCACTCAACTAATAACATAGTTTGTAGTTTCCGCCGCAAAAAGGGACACACCTACAGCGAATGCCTCACGAGAAAAAACACCTCATTCTGCACATAGTGCAAAATTTATAATCATGACATTGAGGACTGTCGAAATTTTGAAAACCGCACCAACGTCCCAAACTCAAACCATATAACAGAACAAAATCATCACAGGGCCACCCCCTTGAATTTCCCTAAAGGCGCTCACATTAATAACACGGCCCCCGCGCTTTAGAATGCCGCCAAAAGACTGAAAGGGAGTCCCGGAATAAGAGAAACACATCTGGCCCGACAGTATTGCGAAATCTTCACAACTGGGAATACCCTCAGCCGCCACAAACAAGTGTACCCACAGTTGGTCTACCTTTAGGTATAGGTCCAAACGACCAACTAGTGATGGACAACGGCGCTGAGGTAAGCATTATCACTGAGCAAGCACTCAAAGAAGTCAATATCAACAACAGTGATACATGCGCCTTGAACTCCCCAAATGAAACAGGAAGAACCCTAGGGAGTTGCCAGGGAAACTTCGACCTAAAGGCAAAAATTCCCTGCAACTTCCAAGTCGTGCACAATATGCACGACTTGACCGAAGACGATATATTAGGGAACGATTTCTTGTCAAAAAACTGTATTATAAAGGGTCCCAACCAACTTCTAACCTTTCCATGCACGGAGCAGAATCTGGAAGAATTGAGTATTCCCCTGGAGTTTAAAAAGGAAAGCCTAAGTCGCCCACGGGCAGTCGAAGAGGGACAAGTCACAGCGGTCCCCCAAGAGGTCGAAAATGCCGCATGTGACGTCTCCAAGGGTTCTCGTACTCGGGAACCTGGCTGCAGAACCTCAGCCATGGAGGTACACCACACACCAGGAGAGGTAACTTCCGTGAAAACTGTCTCCGTGCCCAAAAGCCGCCAACGGATAAGGGCTGTCCAACAGAGCAAAGACACGCTTCTCCCTTATCAAGACGTAGATGATGAAGGTCCACCTGAGCTTGTGGGCAGCATTCTGACGGAAGGGACTGACTACACTGTTAACTGGCTCCTTTTTCTCTTTATTTCTTTGCTAAACATCAAAATTTGCACCACCGAAAAAAAAAGATTACTTGTTATTTTAAACTTCTTTATTTTACTCTATTTTAGTTTACACTACGTATTTAACCATAAGGAGTTACCACTTTGTTCCAAGTTTATATTCTTATTAAGTTAAAATCACAAGAGTTATGAATTCAGTTTATTTTTCACATATATATTTTGTTTTTTTTTTTTTGTTTTCTTTGTATAAAAAGTACTCTTTTTTTTGTAAAAATGGCGTCAGTACAGACTGGTTTGTACGTTTTTTTTTTTGTGGCAGATCTGCGGCCTAGTGAATAACAATTTTTTCGTCTGCTCATAAAAAAAATGGTTTTTATTATCTACATAAAATTTAGGAGAGAATTAAATAGCAGCATTTAAAAAAAAAATGTTCACAAATTGGCATGCATTTGAACTTAGATTTTTAATTAAAACAATGACTTGTAGTTTAATTAACGTTAATGAAAAACGTAACTTATAACCAATTTGTATAATCATGTGTATTTCTCTTTAAAATCTAACAGAAAGGCTACAACTGAACTTTCAACCCGATCGAAAATTGCAAAAGTTATTTGTCGGTTCGGGTTGAAATATGATTTGAATTCATTTACATTTTTTTTTTGCTACAGGTAGTTTGGATAGCCCATAAAAAAATGAAAAAGAAATCGAATTCAAAATTCCTTAACCAAATTGGACTACAAAGCCGGTTATTTTTAGAAAAGCCCTCTTTGGAATGTTTTCCAACCTACGAATCGAACAAATACAAATATGCCAAGTCTGAACTTCCAAAGCGAATCAGTACCCAAATTTTAAAATGATGGCATTCCAAATTGACCTTTCTGATTAGTTCACAACTTAGCCATATATAGCTATCGTGCGTTAGTTAACCTTTACGCCTCTGGCATTTTTCCATTATTTAATATTACCATTCAATTCGGATACTGTAAAGTAGTTAAAAAAGTTTAATTCCATTACACACACCAAGTGACCTATGCGTATCTTAGGCAACAGTCCGATATGTACACAATCATTGGTGCGGGCTTCTTGTCTGCCAACTTCACCTGGAGCATAGGCCAGAAGATAATTAAAAGACGCCAAATATCAGCAACAAAAAAAAAAAAACAGAAAACAAACATACGAAATCAATATTTCAATAATTACTGATGTCAGACATGACATTTACCCAGTCACGGTGGCATTCAAGATCGCATACCAACAATGCATTCGATTGATACGCGGCGCCTGGGCCAAGTTTTACACTGGAGCGCACATATCACTCCGAAGTTGTAACTCTATTCCAAGGCTTATTCGTCGACCTGCAGCTCATAAGGATCACTGGCCGAGCCATTCTTGGAAAATGATTTATTGGCCAAACACCGATCTCCATGCCATACGCCACTATTCCAACTCCGATGGTGCGCAACGACCGGATAGTATTTCGGCCATGTTAACAAATGTCTACAGAGTGTCCGGTTAGTTAGGCATAGCGACAGAAGTCTTCCGAGATATCTTAGTTAAGGGCTAGGAATGGTTGAGAAGCTCGGATATGGGGTAATGATCGTTGTTCGTCATTATGATCGTGCTGAGATGTGGTGCTATATTTGGTGATTAAGACAAATCATGTTCAAAGAACTTTATGGATACGGAGTCGGTGTTTTGTACACATGCGTCCTGGGAATTTTTTCTAATTTGATCAACAAATGTGTGTACATACGTATACACCTAGAGGGAGAATGTCAGACAAACCCATGTAGTGGTAATGTGGCACCGATGCGGGAGGGAGTTGAGGCCAATGAGAAGCACTGATCAAGATATCAGTTACAATTGGTATTCGACTAGATGAATAATTACTAATTGCTTGCGCACAATGTGGACATTATTGTAATGGATTCGGTGAGAACTTGCTAGAAGTGAAATTAAGTTTGATGTGTGAACGTTGTAAAATAACTGGGTAAAAATGAGGAAGGCCGAATTGGGGGGTGGTGTAAGGAACGATTTTCGTAATGGGAAGATAGATGGTGTATTAAGAGACAACAAAGTCTAGATTGTTGCACAGCAGTGTTCATGTTAGATACGAGCTTCCAAAGTTCAAAATTTGATTGAATATATGTTTTAGGATATTTTAGGTCACATAAATTGCCTAACTTTAAAACTCATGTGACATTCTATATAATTATATATATTATAAATATTCAATTTCAACTTCGAAAAGTAAAACGAAAGAACAGACTTTTTTTTTTAATTTCATTGTATTGGAAATATTTTACTATATTATTTAAATGCATACCATCTGCTTGCACGTCTCGATAAACTCGATGGCTTATGTGTACACTTCTACCAATTACGCGACCATGTTGATTTTCAACTGCTCAAGAGTGTGAATAGCTTCCCCATAAATACAATTTTTCACGTATTCCCACAACAAGGATTCAATCGCATGATCTCAACGGTCTGTGGGTGGATGAAAATGCCGACTGTCCTGGTTGAAAACGGTTTGGGATGAAGGATTGAAGTGTTTATTGACGAAACCTGTTCTGGTCTTCTGCTCTATGTGTTCGTTTTTCGACCAGTCCACCCTCAGCAACCGGTTAATCTGACATTAATATTGCCCGAATAGTTCCATTCACGAATGCACGACGCATCTTCATGTTTTTTTTTTTTCAAATTTCTAATTTAAATATTGTTAGATGGAATTTTAATACGAGGGTTGCCTCTTATGTTTCGGGATTTGGCAACCCTAGTGTTGCAATGCGGCAATTGACAGCCCTGTCGTAAAGTTGGACATTTTTGAGGTTATACGCACTCAGAATGTTTTGACATACGAGCGCTATTTGTGTTGTTTACAGTAACTTAAAAGATTCATCTCGGCCCAAAAATGGAATTAAATCGTCAACATTTTCGTGCGATTATTTTTTACAACTTTCGGCGTGGATTAACTCAGCAACAGTGCATGGATGAACTTAATTCAATTTTTGGCGATGAAGCTCCATCAAGGACCAGTGTTTATCGATGGTATGGTGAATTCAATCGTGGTCGTAGTTCACTCCAAGATGAATTTCGTGAAGGTCGTCCAAAATCAGTTGTTGTTCCGAAAACCATTGATGATGTGTGCGAACTGATATTGGAAGATCGTCATGTGACCTATCGTGAGATTGAGACGACCTTAGGCGTTAGTGGGACCAGCATACATTCAATATTGCATAAACATTTGACTGTCAAAAAATTTTGTTCGCGTTGGATCCCACACAATTTGTCAATCGCCCAAAAAAAGGCTCGTGTCAATTGGTCGAAAGAAATGCTCAAAAAATACGGTCGCGATGTTTCGAAACACGTCTATGACATCGTGACAGGTGATGAATCGTGGATTTACGCGTATGAGCCCGAAAGTAAACAGCAGTCGACTGTCTGGGTGTTTCAAGATGAGCCAAATCCAACAAAAGTTGTTCGCGCACGAAGCACTTCCAAGCAAATGGTCGCCTGTTTTTTCGGAAAAACTGGACATGTTGCAACCGTACCACTAGAACAACGCAGAACAGTCAATTCTGAGTGGTACACAACCATTTGTTTACCAGTTGTCTTCCAAGAAATCAGGAAAACCAACCGCCGAAGACGGATCACTCTTCACCACGACAATGCGAGCTCTCACACATCGGCTGCGACAACTGCATTTTTGAGCACCCAAAACATCGATTTGATGGGTCATCCGCCGTATAGTCCTGACTTGGCACCGAATGACTTCTTTTTATTCCCGTACGTAAAAAACAAACTGAGAGGTCAACGTGTTTCGACACCTGAAGAAGCGGTTGCTGCATTCAGAATGCATGTGTTGGAGATACCTCAATCAGAGTGGCAAAAGTGCTTCGACAATTGGTTCAAACGCATGCAAAACTGTATAGATCTTCATGGGGAATATTTTAAAAAACAATAAAGTGATTTTCGATGATCAATATTTGTTTTTGTTCTCTAACCCCGAAATATAAAAGGCAACCCTCGTATTGACTCCCAATGACGCTGCAAAAATTTTAACCTGTGTTGGTTTTCAAATCATCATTCTGTAGAAGGGAAAGGAATGACTGTTATCCTTTCCTGTCTTTTTCACATTTTGCCTACGAAAGCTCAGAACTTGTTACCAAACTTCGAAAATGTTATCGCACAAAGACACAAAAAAGTCATGTGGCATGACAGAGACGTCAAATGCACCAACAAAAATCTTCTCTCAATTAGGAGTACCGTTTCGTTGTTAGATGTTATGACAAAAAATTGAATATTCTACGACAGGGTTTGAGCAAGAAATGGTTGATATATTGTCAACCATTTTAATTCAAATAACTGTATATACCGGTATAAAGTGCGCGTTTTTTTTTTAAAGTAAAAAACATTTTTTCGAAGTATTGGCCATTACTTTCTACACATTTCGACCACCTTTCTGGCAACTTGTGGATACCACACCAATAAAACCGCTCGTCTTTTGAGGCAAACCATTTGGAGACCATTTGGAGACATTTGAAATGCGTGTCCCATCGATGAAAACAAATGGTAGTCGGAAGGAGCTAAGTCTGGTGAATACGGCGGGTGGGGTAACACTTCCCAGCCAAGAGCTTTTATTGTTTCTTTGACGGGTTTTATTGTATGACTCGGAGCATTATCATGCAACAAAATTACCTTTCCGTGTCTTGGGGCCCATTCTGGTCGTTTTTCGATCAACACATGATTCAAATTGATCATTTGTTGTCGATAGCGTTGCGCATCAACAGTTTCGCCAAGTTTTAGAAGTTCATGATACACAACCCCCTCCTGGTCCCACCAAACACAGAGGATTTTCTTTTTCCGAACCGGCCAGGCTTTGCAGTCGATGTTGACGCTCTTCCTGGATGTACCCATGATTTTTTACGTTTAGGATTTTTACAATAAATCCATTTTTCGTCACCAATTGAACTGACAAAGTGTTAAAACCCTTTAATGCCTTTATTTCTTAATAAATTTTAATAAAGTAAAGCAACGATTAAATAAAACATAAAATCTATTTCAGCGTTCAATACGGCCTCCTTTTTTTCATTTTTCATATAATTTTTTATTTCTTCCTCTTATTATATTTATATTACTTATGTTATATAATTAACTTGAGTTAATTATCACCCTCTCCATAAAATCCACCTTAAAGTCTTACTAATTCATATCGTCTACACTGCACATTTTAAGCCCGAAAATAACATTCACACCATGAAATAGACACATTTTAGAAAATTATTACCCCCTTAAAATACAAAATCCCATTCCAAATACTTGATATTTTGTGCCCAAAATTTCCATTGCAGTTCGATGCAAAATTTCTCAATTCCCTACATTAAACCGCATCTGCCCAACAACCCTAATCTGTACGATTTGCACAAAATACCATTTATAAATTAAAACAACAACACTTCCCCCAATTTGTTTTTGGTTTACCGTTAGCATTGACCCTAACATGAGATGGAAAATACAAATTTGATTTCCACACACATGCAGGTTATCAATTAACGGTGAATCTGGAACAGATTGGAAAAAGTTTATGAGTTGGTATGGAGTTGAAACACCAAAGAGTTGAGTTCGGTCGTGGTCGGTGGTCGCTTAAACACATCATTAAAAAAAAAAAGGAATACATATATTTCCACATGTCGTAAAACGAGTTAATGTTCAATTAAATCGTTAAGAAAAAAGAATTTCGTAATAATATTTAACTATTCTTAACTATATTTCTACATGTCGTAAAACCGAATTAATCTTCCATTAAATTGTGAAAAAAAATTCGTAATAATATTTAACTTTGTGTTTTGTGTCATAATAAAACTTATTGAACAAACCAGTGTACCCATAAGATTTGTCTATCGCGTTGAAAGCTTCCATTGTACCTAAACAAAGTTCGCAATTTTAGTTGCTTCAGCAGAGTCGAATGATTTGTGAACAGTTGTGAACCTTAATTGTACGTTTATTGTTAGACGAGTAAAGGTGTTGGTTGTCGCAACGAAAACTTTTAAAATAGTTAATTGCTAAAAGAATTCTGTGATAAGTCGACAAAACCGATAATAATCAAATTCATGAAATACAAATGCAGTTCAAATATAATCGCAACATTTTCCAACCGTCTTTCTCATATAAATAACTGAACCAAATTCTCTGAATCAACCACATCATTACAAAAATTGTTCAAAATTGTTTAAAAAAATTAAGTAAATGTATTAATAAAAAAAATAAATAAAAATATTAAATATATATATAACACTTACCGGCTAGACAAAAATGATTAAAGTCTAGCTTATGGTATGTCATTTCGTAACTTACTGGTCCCTTGCGGACTCTCTATGTAACATGCGTACGCTTAAAGCGTGAAAATTTGTCTTTCGACATTACCATTGTTTTGTTTACATGCATTTTAATTAACTTAATTGGTTAGAAAGAAAATGAACAACAGAAAAAACTTTGTTTTTGTTATTGCTTTTACCTTATATCTAACTTAAATACTAAACTAACTAAAACCTAAACCTAACATCTAAACTCAAACTCCGAAATGCTAAATCTGAGTAAGCTTTCCGTTGTTGGTTGGGTTTTTTTAAGTAATATTATTATTATTACTTCCCTTTTTTTGTCAGTTTTATATAGAAACATGTTTTTAATTGTCACTCAACCACCAAAAACTCTGGTGCTGCTTATTCGTGTCTTTTCGGTCTTTCTGTGCTCTTCATCTGTGTGCGCAACCTCTCGACTATAACATATTCGTATATCTATGGCGACCGAAGCACGTGATAAATTAACGGTATAGCGGATTCATTTTGTATGAGGCGGTTCATGTCAAGACTAAGGAATGATTCTGGTGGAATAGAGCCATTGCGACGCATCCCTTCATACTACATATTGCTTGGATAAATTTTTCGGCGATCTCATTGATCTCGTAAGATGCCCTCGGATCAACTTGATCATAAAGTTATCCACTCTGTTTATATTGGCCCCACTGTACAACGCTTCATTGGGATAGTATTTTTGTGATCGGATTCAGGAGTCCGATGTAAGTTGAGACACGTCCTGAGGCATTGTCTCTCAAAAATCCAAATCTTTTCCATTAAGCTAGGTCCCACGGTCTGATGAGAGCCATGTAGCATATAACTTTAACTTTGCTGTCAAGTTGGCTATTATGAAACTGTCTTCTTGTCATAGCATCAATTTTCTTTTCCCTGGCCAGCGCAGCCTCCACATGTTTGTTAAAATATAGATACTGATCCAGCCAGATGCCTAAATATTTGACTCCATTTTTGGTTTCCAGTGTTTGTTCGTGTGATCCCATAATAGCTAGCTTTCGCCGGTTTATCCTGGCGTTTTACTGGTAGCTTCAGACAGCGGTGTTGTGGGGGTTCTCTATATCACATGGAGAACCAACCCACAATTCCAACCAATTTTGACCACTAACAGCGCGCCATCATAACCCAAATCTGCAATAGCACACATTCGCAAACATGCAAACAACACACTTTCCACCTGCACCCATTCCCAAATTATTCAGCGTTACGTAGTTGAGAAGAAATTAAACTTACTCAAAGACGAGTTCAGCCCTGGGCCTGATGGACTCCCGGCTGTATTTTTAAAGAAATTTTCCACTTCTCTTTCTCTCCCAATGTCAAAGATATTCAATCTATCCCTTTCACAAGGGATCTTCCCTAGTATCTGGAAATCCTCCTATGTTACCCCGACACATAAAAAGGGACCTAAAAATGATATCAGCAACTAAACTGTTCGAAGGGATTCTTTACAACGCGTTATCTTTCCGTTGTAAATCCATCATCTCATCCAACCAGCATGGTTTCCTTTCGGATAGATCGACCACAACGAATCTGATCGAGTTCTCATCCCGTACTCTACGTGCCTTAGAGAATGGCAACAAAGTCGATGTAATCACCATCGATTTCAGCAAGGCCTGTGGCGGTTCCGCCAAATCCCACGGTTTACCTTCCTGAAAAAACCCCATAATTATCACCCAAGACGCTCAAGTCCTCGCCAATGCATTCGCATTCGGCACCTAAAAATGCTGCACATATTTAAGAGATCAAATCTATGATCTTTAAGTCCCTGTAAAGAAAACTTACCTTCATGCATTCTCTTCGCATACCATTGCTCCTTAAGATTTCTTTATTAACTTACCAGGAATTTCCAATCAATTTCGGCATCTACGTCGCCAGTCAAATTTCCTTAGAGGAATTCCTGTAAACAAAATAATTCGGATTCCATTCAATGTAACCATCATGACAGGGACCATAAATATCGCGCCGTCTATTTTCCCAGCCGCGTCATATACCTTTTCATACACATTGCCTGGCAACCTTTTTTGTTTGTCTTATCAATAAACAACCCAAGCAGCTGCAGATAATTAGCGCAATAGACGCCGAAACCAAATTCTCCAGCATTTCCTAATAATATCTAAATCCAGATATGAACCCGGTTTCTACTGCAGCCAGAGATGCCATAAACATCCAATTTGCTTTTAGCACCTTTTTTTCCTAACGTCGAAAATAGCGACGAGGCATCGTGTAAACAATGACCCGCATTACCAACGGCGCATTTGGTCATTTTTCCCTATTGTCCTTGTCGCCTGCCTGCTTTCGAACACGTGCAAATGACATTGAATCTGTTCGATCGCGCACATATACCACTGCACCAAAAAGATCGCATTTTCTTAGTGGTCACACCCTTAAGAGAAAAGTTTTTCTCTCTCTTCCATTTTTTTTTTCTTAGCGAAATCATCTCTGCATGAGATGACGATCGCTGAGTCCTATTACAACCGCCGTTCGCGACGGTTGGTTCACTCCCGCTCTCCGCCGGCAGCGGAGATGCGTAAATTAAATTTCCGAAGTCGAGTGGGTAGTTGTATATGTATAAAATATCACTGTCGTTTCTTGTGCGTATTGACCCCGTAAAATCTGTGTAAATCAAAGTACTTGGATAACTCCAAACCAAATGAAAGTATTAAGGAATAAACATGTAACAATAAACTAAATCCGCGTGTTTAATTTTCCGGCTGTAGTTCCTGAAGTGTTTGTGTGTATTTCCGTTTCTTTCCTTTGTTGCAGTTTCCACCAATATATTTGCATCGTACTTTTTGTTTCTGGGCGTCTATTGTTGTCAGTGCATTTGGTGATTGTGATTGTTATTTTCAGCGGACTTCCTAACAATCGTGAAATTGTATCGGTGGAACAACTATGATGGAGGAAGAAGGGAATCTCGTGCCCTTGTTAGGTACATACCTCTTCCCCACAGGCCTTTGCCAAAATCTCCCATAATCTCATCCTTTTTAAGCTGCCCCTTAGGTTTCGAACCCCTATTGATCAAGTGGTTATCCTCTTATCTGAAAGATCGATCCTACCTTGTCAAATTCAGGGAGGAGTCCAATCCTTTTCTTCCCCCGTCAGGGGTTCTGCAAGCCAGCCATCTAGGTCCCCTCCTATTTATCCTTACCATGAATGATGTTGACTCTATTATTAAATACTCATCCATCTCCCTCTATGCAGACGACGCCAAACTCTACAAATGATCATCTCTCCTCTCGACTCCTCCAAACGGACCTCGACAGTTTCTCAACTTGGTGCCGTAATAACTGCCTTGAACTCAACGTTGCCAAATGTCACCCCATCACCTTCTCCCGCAAACGTCCCCCTGCCCCCCCCCCCCACGTTCCTACTTCCTGCTAAACCAACAGATATCACCTGTACCCCCGATAGGCGACCTCGGGATCTTATTTGACAAGGAGCTTAGCTTCATACCGCATATTGATGATATTATTCTTAAGGCCAACTCTGTCCTTGGGTTTGTGAAACGCTGGTCTAAACAATTCTCTAATCCTTACATTTCCCGTTCTCTATACATAGCCTTCGTCCGCCCCCTTCTTCGTCCCATGTACGCAGAATCGCGTTTTGCCCTCCGCGGACTGAACTTGGCGAATCCTCGGATTCTGCACCTATACACAAGTCGGCTCCATCTAATCAACTTCAACACACTTGAGGAGCGCACAACTCATGCCGATATCCTTCTTGTCCACCGTCTCCTTTCAGGCACAATCAACTGCCCCAGCTTGCTCTCCATTATTCCACTTCGCACTAACCCCCGTAACCTGCGAAACCCTCATCTCTTCTATCAGCCCACCCGCCACACTTCTTACGGCTCTAATGAACCCATTTCACGCATGCTGCGGCGGGCAAACTCCTACCCTACCTCCTTGGATTTCAACTTTACCTCTACTGCTCTCAAACTTCATCTCCTCTCTCTCCCCTCCTGACCACGCCCACTCCCCGTCTACACTCTTACATCTTGTACTAAGCGAAATGAATAAATGAGTGATAATTGATGGATAAACCCAGTAACCAAACCGCCAAACATACCCCCCCCCCCCCCCCCCCCCCCCCAATTTCCCTCTTTTTTTCTCTTTAACCATAGTTTATATTCTTCTATATAGTTTTAAGATAGTTGTTAAATTTTATCGCTTGTACAAAGCTAAATATATGATGGTTCTGCCCTCACTAAACTAAAAAAACTAAAAAACTAAACTACGTCATAGTTTCCTGTCCCGGGCACTCTCTCTCGACGCTTCGCCGTCTGATCCAACCTCTTAAAGGTCAAGTCCTTTCCGTAGGTCGGTGATGTCATGGGTCATTCTCGCTTTATACCCGGCCCGTCTTAAGCAGTGGAGTTGTTTATATGAAAGTTTATTTAGCAATGAAAAAGATAAAAAGGAGCATCAGAATGAACTATCCTATAGTGCTCGGTGGATTTATACTTTTAGTCTGGTCGTGTTTTCTCTTTTTAGAACAAAGAGACTTTCTGATCGCATAACACCCGCTCCCATAATGGGGACAGCACAGAAAAAGTGGATTCTTCAATTACCTTTAAAGGGTTGGAGCTTTGTATTTACTCGCCACTTAAGCCCAGTTAATTGCTCTGATAATTTATTTCTCGATTTAGTAAAAATAAAGGAATAAAAACAAAAACATAAAAGGACAAAGAAAAAATAGAAAAGAAATAAAAAAAGCAAAATGTTATTTAGGATCTCCGGGACGAAAAACACAAAGTACTTTGTCGCGGGGAGAATATTCTTTTGAATCTTTATTTCTTCTTTTTTCCCTTCCTTATCTACAGTTTCTCTTTTTTCTTTTTCCTTTTTTGACATCTTATATTCTTTCTTTTCCCTTTTCTCTGTTTTCTGCATTATTTTCGCTTTCTATAACTTTTTTCACTATAAAACAGTTAGTCTAACTTAAGTTGCGAGGAAATACCAGTTCGTATACATGCGACTAGCTTCTCACCGTTTTTGGTGTGGGTTCGAACCACATTCGTCATTACCATTTGCTAAACGCTATAAGCTGATTACCAAATGTATAAAGAATATTTTTGCTCAATTGCAAAAAATAATTGCGAGATTCGCCGTTAAAGATGAGATTTGGCTGAATAGGTGTTCAATGTGACATGTGGGTGACACAACGCTACGCACATTCCTCTATTTGTTACCCCCGTACAGGATCAAGTTCGATTGTTTTCGTACTTTTGCAATATATATATATATATATATATATATATATATATATATATATATATATATATATATTACCGTGTAACTAGAAAATGCATGACTTTCCCGTGTATAAACATGGAACAATAGTCCGCAAATATGTAGAGTAATGATTCAATATTGTTGGTCTTAGAGTACCTTGACTTTGTATGATGTATGATCACCTTAAATATGAAGCTTATCATCATATCATCATCATCATCGGCACTACAATCGGGAACCGGTCTTGGCCTTATTTCAAGTCCTGAGGTTTGTTAAATTTTCCATAATGATTTGTTTTTTCCGGGCAAGGTCATTAGTCTTGCTTATTCTTTCGTCTTATAGCTCACCTACTTTAGGTGTACAATCAATCTATGTGGAATCTACAAACCACCAAGCATGTCGTTGTCCTCAAAAGTTCTCTAGTTTACCTCACAACATGCTAAAAGTAACTTCGAAGTGCTTGAGTTTAGCTTATGGCCATACAGAATAGGTGCTGTCAATACCAAACAGAAGACCGGCCAATAAGCATGTCAAAAATAATTCAGTTGCAACTCGCGTCTAATGTCTCAGTGGATTCATGTTTTATGTTTTTCTTTGCTTTCAGTGGACTTCGTGGACTGCGTGGACTTCGTTTTTTCATCTTGCGAGATTTTCTCGAACTTCACAAGTACCGCCTTTGAAGTGCTAAACATCCAAATCCAAAAATATCCACAAGACCAAGGTAACTTGTACTGCGGCAGCGGCTCTAGATGTTAGACGAGGGGTTACAAAATTGCGGCACAAAAAGATCAAATGACACCCTGACGACAAATATGGGCGCGCATGGTCTCATTATGACACACCGTCTTCGCGGTTGTACGCCAGAAAGTCGACGACTACTTGTCCGTGGATTGGAAGTTCATTTGCATAATTTTTATTCAGATCTCCAATTATTCGTGGTCGGATTCGCTTCTTGAAACATGACCTGAGATGAAGTCGTCGTCTTTCGGGGAGTCCAAAGCACGCTCACATTCACTAAATCCGTTCCCTGTTGTCCGTCGATGAGTACAGAAAGAAAACATTTCCCGACCTTTTAACATATTCGGTCAAGATGACGATAGTCACTCCTCCCTAAGCACCCCCAAATCACGTACACCCTCTGCGGAACACCACCAGCTCGTGTGTGTGCTCAAGTGTTTGGGCAAAGCTTAAATTCCCCCGTTTCGTGTCTGCATACGTAATCAGTTAGATCCGCAGGAAAGTGTGGGTGAATTATGGTCATGACCACGTATCGACTTGGCGACGACTTGACTTACGACCGACTCGTCAGCCAGCGACAGTGAGGCAAAATAATTTTTTATTACTTACCCCCAAAACAATCTGAGAGATACATTGGCTGGCGGGTAAAGATGGAGACCCCGAACGTTTCGACCTTATTAAGAAACCAAAGCACGTACGCCCAGCGTTTTATGCGGCGAAAGACAACGCCGGAGTACTTAGCTCGCGAAAGTAGCTGATTTCCTTTCCTTTGGCGATTGGCAGCCATTGGGGCAGCCGACGCGGATGACTGACGGCAGAGAGTACATAGAAGCGGTACAGCTTGTTAGATACATTTGTATCTCGGTCCTTTGTACTTTCTAATTGGTTACGTATACGACACGCCGACGTCTACACAACAAATCCGACCATGTTATTATTTCTTATAAAGTTGTGTATGGCCTCTTCATTTTGCGATCAGACAGACTTCGCGGTCTGTCCCGTCTTCGGTAATCTTCACCAGTGTAAGCTTCTCTAGGAAATCGCGTTTACGTTTTCGAGTCCCCGCTGCTGTCGCCGACCCCTATTGTTTACGTATAAGTAATCGTTTATGATGGCAATGCTGTGGTTACCGATCGCACCAACGGTTTAGATGGGAAGAAGTAAAGTTTCGCGATCAACAGCCCAAATTCAGTGGTCGTGGGCCTTCTTGTTGTAGTGGCTGTGGTTTGTATTTCGAGATGAAGAAATTCGATTGATGGATTGTTTTTGAGTGAAGACGTGGGATGTGATCTTGCAGGTGGCTAGTAAGAAACTGTGCCCCAAGTGGGGGTAGGCATTGGCTGGGAAAAGTGTTACATGGACACATTTCGGTAGTTGGCGCTTGGCTTTTGCTGGTTATGCTGCAGTGTAGCTTTAATTAAAGTAGTAACGAAGGTGCGGGTAGGAGAGGTGGTGGTATTTTGACGAAATTTTGTATGCGGCCACATCTTAGTATCGGTTGGAAGACAATGAGCTAGTAAGCGATTTCATCACCAGCCTGGACCTAAGTAGTTTACTGAATTATGCTTCGATCGCATATTTCGTGAGAGAGTGGTGTTTGGACCAATTTTGAAACTTGATCTGACCTTCGGCTAAAAATCGAATCTGTTGTAACAATGAAGAAGGGGTAAGGTTTTCGATTATTTCACATCTCCACGCCTTTTGTGCGTTTGATAATGATACATATTTTGATGATGTTTTGGCCATTGGTACAAATGACACAAACTATTGAAGATGCGGCGGACTTCGGTCAGACAATACCAACACGGATGTGCAAAGAATGTCAAGGATTTTGACATCAAATGATAGCTCAGAGATTTATGTTTGTTACTGCGAATCCTAAATCTCTAATTGAAGTAAACTGGAGATAAACGATATACTTGATGCTATAATGATTATAATGGAGTTTATTTTACGTAGGTTAAAAGAAAGTTCCAACTAACTGGAAGGCTCTTGTTCATTCTAAGCCGAAGTACAAAGTTGTAATATGCCAACTCTGGCCTGGGCATTACCGACGTACTGATGAAGCAGCGAAAAAACGAAGAGGCTATTATATAAATGGGCAATCACTATAAATATATACAGACCCTGTCCCAAAGCAAACCGGAATGGGTTAAAAAACACAAATTCTTAAAAAAATCATTTTGTTTATTCCAAATAATCTCTTTAAACTGGAATACATTAACTTGCTCGTTCGGTTAGTTTTTTTTTTATGTATCCTTTTTTGCACCCTCACGCTTTGTTTCTTATCGTATGGAAGATGTCATATTTCATCAGCATCTACAACCGTTTTTAAGAAGTTGCACCTTGTCTTCGCAATTTCTAGTCACGATTGAGTTGATGTGGAAAAAACCTTGAATTCAATATCCTAATACCTAGTTTTTTTAGTTAAAATGCGATGAACTGTTGTTCTCGGTCTGTTAAACTCCATTTTCACGAACCTCACAGAGGATTTCTGTGAAACTGTCAAGAAATTAGGTACGTTATCGATTTTTTCTTTGGTAATCACATGAAACGCTCTATCGGAATGTACGTTTGTCGGCATACACATCTTATCTGCTTTCCTTGAATCGACGAAACCACTTGTGATTTAGATAAACAATTATCATTATAAGCTTTACTCAATAACTCAGACGTCTCAGTAGTAATATAACTGTTTTAGAACAAAATTCAATATTGACTGCCTGTATAACGAGCAATAGGACGACGACGCTTCAGGTAGCTTGACTCCTTTTGGTATAATTGAAGACCACTGTTTTTTCTATTGTAGAAAATGTCCTGTTTGGAAGCAGGTGGTGAAGAAGTTGCTGAAGACTTCCAACTTTTTAGTTAAAGCAGTCTTCACCATAACGGTCGGGATTCCATCTAGTCCTGAGGTCTTATTGTTTTTAATTAGCCTTGTAACAATGATAACTGAAGGAATTGTTTTTTCATCATCATCATCAGCACTACAACCGGGATCCGGTCTTGGCCTTATTTAACAAATCTCTCCACCGGTCCCGATTTCGAGCGATGTCATCCAGTTTGGCACTCCCGGGCTCTGGCTATCCCTCCATCGCAGACAAGGTCTACCGCACTGTCTCCTTCCATACATCCTGCCACAAAGGACTTTCTGGGCAGGCTCCTCTTCGCTCATTCGAGCTAGGTGTCCCGCCCACCAGAGTCTACCGAGCTTGACTTTTCTTGCAACATTAGCTTCAAGGTAGATTGCGTACAACTCATGGTTGTAGCGTCTCCGGGATCGTCCTACCTCAAATATGGGGCCAATTCTCCTTAAGACTTCCCTCTCGAACGCGGCTAAGAGTTCAGAGTGCCTTTTATTGAGCACCCAGGTCTCGGACCCAGTACATGCGTACTGGTAAGACCATGCTCTTGTACAGTAGTAGCCTGGATGTTCTAGATAAATTTCGGGATTTAAAGAGCCTTGATAGACCATAGTAGACGTTGTTGGATTTGATCCGCCGTTCGCGTATTTCTTCTTCCATATTGTTATCGGTCGACCCAAGGTAGTTGAAGGATTGCACCACTTCAAATTCGTGTTCCACTACCCTGATAGTATGACCAATGTTGGGTCTTCTCTTCGCAGAAGTTTCCACCATATAGATGGTAGATTTGGGGGGTGATAATTACCATTGTTGATTATGTAACACATCGAAGACAGTGTCAGCGTGTTCACAGGTGGCTCGAAAAGACTGCCATCGGAGTTTGAATTCGAGAAAAGTAAATTCGTGAACACAATACCGTTATCTTTTGACCTTGTGACTAGCATCCCACAGCCCGTTACTAACGGAAGAAAGGGGGAGAAAGCGAAGTCACAGCTAGATGAATTTCGTTTGATGAAATGCACAATGTATATCTCCATACCAAAAAGACTAATATCCGTGACCGACTCCGCACATGCATTACCTCCGATCAAGGAAAGTTCTCGCAAGTCGTCCCAATTAGCAGCTCCAATACCTCCATAGATGGTGCGCCGAACATCGCCGTTAGCCACCCAGCCTTGTCGATTCTGTTAGAACGTACCAACCAGCCGGAGTTGTGTACATCAAAATCGCCAAGGATGATTTCAGAAGCCGCTAATTGATCTGTGGACGGTAAGTGATAGATGTTCGAAAAATGACGCTGGTCAATGATCACTCCGGGAGCGGTAAAGACAAGAAAGAAATTTAACAGAATCCCTCAGCACGACCTTCAACCATGATAACCAGGTTATTGGGTTGCAACACCTCCATCTTTTGGCAAGCTAATTCGGATCGCATGAAGACGCAGACTGCACCCTTAAAACGGAATCTCGAATGTAAGTCGTATCCTGTGCAATGAAGATATGTCGAATCAGTTGACGAATCGACCTGGGTCTCAGTTCGGTTCAGGATTTCAGGTTTCGGTGTATGCAAATATTGGTGAACGGCGTTTACATTCGTATTGGTGAAACCGATGCTCCTGATGTTACAAAACGCCGTTACCAGGCGAATGTCGACAGAGTTTCGAGAATGAACCCGATTACGTGGTGATGAGTTTCTTAAAGTTCTGTTATTTATCATAATATTTGCATGGTGTCTTCCCTGACATACTCCCTCCCGGATATCCGAATGGGAAACCAGTTTAGTTCCTGAATTCTTTATCTCAAAAGGTACCATATCATGCCCTAACTCTGTGATAGTCTGGGCGTTCAACCATACATTTGAGACCTACTTTCTCCCGATATCGTGGAATGTACTCCTTCCTTCCAGCCATCGTGTTCCATGAAAAGCTTTTCGATGGTCCCCCGATGTTCAACTCCTGTGTTTCCACATCACGGGAAGAGATGAGCAACAATTATTGACATTGGCGTTGAAAATCAACTGCAGGCGCACAAACAAATATAGACACGCATTCTTTGGCCGAACCACACGAATGTGTAATACTCTACTTGATCAAGTGTTTGCTCGTCGTTGTAATATCCAGGCATTTAAGACCAATGCACATCGATACCTCCTTTCCTTATCCACTTCCTCTCCTTCTGCTCGTACTGTGCTCTGACATTTAAGGGTACTCCAAAATCCCCTTTTGTGCGTGCGTATGTGTTAAAAGAAAGAAAAAAAAACTTCATTTTTTCCCATTTGACTATTGTTGCCAGATTCCAGAGATGATATTTGTTGCTCGGATTCAATAAGTCCATAATAAAATCACAATTAACTGAATAAGATTCTTCCGAAAACAGTTGAAAAGCTTGAAGTTTTGTTATAAAATCAACACATTCTTCTCGCACTTTGTGAACCATTTATTTACCTTAAAATTACAAATGGTAAACCTCGTTAAACTTCTGCTTTGCAATAGATGGACTGCTTTTACTCTTTTATTACGCACGGATTTAAATGTGTATAAATATTGAAGTTTTCGAATGAATCGCTTTCTCTGTCAAGGGGATGCGCTTGTTTACTTTGGATTCCACACACAGCTTATGGCAGACCTTCTGTTTGTTTAAAAAACCCGTAACGGGTTGCACTAATTAAATTTGAAATAAATAAATACCATTCTCGCCGCCTGGATGCAGCGCTCTGGGGGCACCCTCTTATCACCGCCCAGGCACATCGCTGTCACGTGTCTGGGGGCACCACTCCAACAGAGTCGGTGTCTAAGCTGGGCTTTCGGTAACAAGATTAGGGGATATAGAAGATGCGGAACAAGGAAAGATGCCGGCACCCCTCGAGAAATCAAATCAACGGAAAACCAATTGTGAGCGCATGGTCCCGCCACCAGTCAAAGAAGACAGGTACCTGGCTTTGGGACTATTTCATCCTGCGGCACAATTGAACGAAGGCTTCTATTGAACAGCAGATTATTCGTCCTGATAGCAACCTGGATGCGCAACCTCTCTGGCTCAATCAAGAGCCAGTTGTAATTCAATAAGATATGCCGCAAGGTGCAACCACAACACCGTCAAAATCTGAACAACTATGCTGTTCCAAAAGTGAATCACATACGGTGACAGCACCCACCACTACAATCGCAGCAGCAGCTTAGACATTGTGATGACATTCATCATGACGATAGTTCAGGTTCATCTGGTAGTTCAGGTTCATCTGATAAGAATCTCGCGCGACGACGTCAGCGGCGGAAATACAAGTCAGATGAAGGAAACTACAGGAGTTCGAACAATGCTAGCGAATCAACTTACACGAACTACCATTAAGGGAACAATACAATCCCTTTTGATCGTGGGAAGTTCAGCGAATTCGCTCAATTCAAGGAAAATATCGACGTCTTCTGGTCCTCAAGGCCAGCAAGATTATTTCTATGGTGGCCGTTGTCGTAATTATCATTTGGAGGACTATCACTCTATCAGTGGATCAAACACTCCGCCAGGCAATATGGCCAACGTCAATCTCAACTCCCATCGAGAAAATCGCCCAACGCCAAGCAGTGGCATTAGGGGCGTAGATGGGACAAGTCCCCAACTGCAACAGTATCAACCACAGCAATCACCTTGGATTCGAGACGCAGATTATCCTATGCAGTTGGCGGCTACTCTAACACTTCTAGTATCGGCACAGGTTGGCCATACTCAGAAGATGGTGAAAACGCAACATTGCACGGCCGACTTTAAGCCAACTAAGCGGTCTTTGGACTGAATCAACAGCTTCATCTAGTGCACCTAGATTTCAACTATTTCTAAATGGCCGCATTTCCAGCCAAGATGTGGTCGCATAAACACTTCAACATATTGATGACCACATCGCTCAATTACCATTCAAATAGTCAACGATCCAACTACGTCCAAGATATTCATACTCTACTTACGGATTCACGATCCAACATGGGCTTACGTCCAAGATATTCATACCCTACGTACGGATTCACGATCCAACCAGCATTTCAATTATCAACAAATATCAACAACAACAACGACTGCCGTACCTCGAGGTACAACGTTAGCACTCAATGGCCAACTGGGCCTTCGGTCACACACATAAACACACACACACACACACATCGTTGGTACTCAATATTATTTCAAAGGAGTCTTTGAATTAATATTGAGTACCAACGATGTAACCAATGCTGAAACAGCCGAAGCCCAGTCACACCACCTCATCCGTGCTGTCACGACAGCGGGCTATGTAGCTATGCCCAGGCGATCCAACGGAGAATTTATTACACCTTGTTACTGGTGGAATGAGGAAAGAAAGGCACTCAGGACTGTCTACAAGCCCGACGCAAAGTGCAGCGGTCTAGGAGGACAGCCAACTTCCAAGAGCGCTTGGACGAGTTCCGGTCAGCACGGCGCAATCTACAAAAAGCAATCAAGGACAGCAAAACGAGGTCCTTCAAAAGCCTATGCGAAGGAGCCGATATAAATCCATGGGGTACGGCATACAAGATGGTAATGAGTAAGCTGAATGGTTCCAGGTCCCCGCAGATATCATGTCCAAAAATGCTGAGGTCAATAGTAAACCAACTATTCCCACAAGGCACATCCCCACATTACGACTTAATAAGCGAGACAGTGGTGGAGGACATCCCGAGAATCACGGCAGACGAGCTACAGTCAGCATGCAGGTGGATACAGGACAGCAAAGCGCCGGGTCCTGACGGAATTCCAAACAAGGCGGTGAAAGCGGCAGCTGAAAGTCGGCCGGACATGTTTATAACCACCATGCAAACGTGTCTAGAGGAAGGTGTCTTTCCAGAAACTTGGAAACTGCAACAATTGGTGCTCCTACCAAAAAGTAAAAAACCACCTGGAGAACCCTCATCTTATCGCCGAATATGCCTTCTAGACACTATGGGAAAGACATTGAAAAGAGTGATATACGAAAGACTGCGAACCGTAGGAGAAGAAAAAGCAGCCTTATCGAACCAACAATACGGGTTTCGAAAATCGTGCTCCACCGTCGATGCCATAAAGAGAGTAGTTGACATTACGATGGAAGCAATAAGTGGAGAGAGATGGCGCTGGGGCACAAAGGAATACTGTGCAGTTATAACACTGGACATTAAGAATGCCTTTAACTCGGCAAAATGGCTAGTCATAAATAGAGCGCTTCACAGAATGGGCACCCCACACTACTTCCAGAGAATAATTTCCAGCTACCTCACTAACAGGAAGCTGAGGTATGCAACAGACGATGGTGTAAAATACCACAACGTCTCAACGGGAGTCCCACAAGGATCAGTTCTGGGCCCCGTCTTATGGAACATCATGTACGATGGCGTTTTGCGATAGGTTTTGCCACAACAGGTCCAGTTGATAGGTTTTGCGGACGACATTGCCCTTGTGACAGTGGCAAAACATATTCATGAGATAGAGGCAGCTACTAACGAGGCAGTGGTGAAAGTCAAAGAATGGCTGGTATCCACTGGTCTCGGGGTAGCAGACCACAAAACAGAGGCGGTTTTAATAACTAGCCGAAAAAAGGTGGAACACATGAATATAAGGGTCGGAGATCAAATTATTAGATCGAAAGACGCAATAAAATATCTAAGAGTTATGATTGACAACAGGCTACAATTCAAAGAGCATGTCAAGTATTCTAGCAAAAAAGCGTCAATGCTGCAAGCAGCACTTGCTCGAATACTACCAAACATCGGGGGACCTGGATATCCACGAAGAATCTTGATGTCTAGGGTAGTGACCTCGGTCCTACTATACGCGGCCCTGTTTGGGCCAGTATACTGACGACGAAGGAAGCGAGGAGGAAGCTGACGTCAGTCTATAGACTCTGTGCCTTAAGAACCATCAGCGGTTTCCGAACCATCTCGGACGAAACTGTTTTTGTCGTAGCCGAAATGGTTCCAATTGATATCCTTGCGGACGAGATGTTAAGAATCTACAACAGGAGAACGTCAAGGCAACTGGAACCAACAGCAGTCAAGGAGATCAAGGAGGAAGAGAAAGCAACCTCATTAACCATATGGCAAACTCGGTGGGACAACACCACGAAAGGCAGATGGACGTACAAATTAATCCCATCTATCGCCACCTGGATGAAGACAGACCACGGTGCCTGCAACTACCATGGTGGATATCTGCACCATTTTGGACACAGCAGCTCACCGTTGTGTCCAGCGTGTCCAAACCAAGAGGAACATACGGAGCATGTGGTATTCCACTGCAGACGCTTCAACGAAGGAAGACCCAATCTCCCAGGTCCGCAAGACCTCATAGAACAGATGCTATGCTCCGAGGATAACTGGATGGAGATAAGCACTTATGTGACCAAAGTGCAACTCGAACTTAGAAGAATCGAGATAGTAAGACAAGCACAAATAGCCGACATGGAGAGATCAGTTAAAAAAAGCACAAAGCTAACCAGCCTTGCGAAGTAATACCTAACGGCAGTCCCGCGGGGAGAGTGGTTGACGGGCGCGGGGGTGTGGTTTAGTACGCAGGCGTGCGACTTGGAACCGTCGTTCCAGGTACACGAATCATGCATGCTAGTAGCACGGGCTGCTAGTATCTATGAAGAGTCCACATCCGTTGACGCAAAAAAAAAAAACACACACACACGAACTCTGATGAGCCTGGCAGGAGGTGGTTTTAGTCGGTAAAAACCCGGCATGCCTCTGGATCGGTCAAGCGGTATCTTTTGAAGATTTCCACCTTCCTACCGAAACCAAAAAAAAAAATTTAAAAAAACACACAAACACTGATAATTGAGTACGAATTACTTGAAACAATAACTCGTTATCTTTCATAACTAAATAAATTAATAGAACAAATATAATTAATTATTGCCACCCTACCTCTGCACCGTACCGGGTCATTAGCAACACGAGCTTTGAAGCCTCTGTTCTCAACCACAAGTACCCGAACTAACTGCGACCAAACCACCCCCCCTTGCATCAAAGGAGAGTGTAGTGTAGATGCCGACGTACGGCAAGTATCCCATTAACTCCCCCAACGATATTGGTCCTTCGAAAATTGTTCCACCAAGAGCACGAATAAATAAAAGCGCACTGTTTTGTTGAATTTATATTGTCTCCGTTTTTTTATTGATTTTCTTTTTTTACTACACTTATGACTTCGTGTTAATATAATTAAACTTATTTCGTTAAACTTTATACAGGTTGACTTTTCTTTTCACGACTCTGTGACTGCGGTAATGAAAATTTACACACGACTTACGCCTGGACGCTCGAAGTAGCGTATACTCGTGACGGGGGATATTTAACGATTCCTTAATATTGGCGAAATTACTTTTGCCTGAGCGGCAGCGCGTCTGTAAACTTTAACGATTGAGATCTGACTAACTTGAATCAGGGGTAAAATCCATATTTCATTCCACACACAGGACAACCTCTGCTCTCTCAACCTCACGCCCGTCGAAGTGTGGGTAAGTTTTGTTAATAGGGGAATGGAGAATGAGAGAACAGAAACATGATGTGCTGTGATCTTGGGGTAGCTTTGTTTGTGTGTGTGGGTATCAGATGCAGCTACTGACATGACCTACCGACCCAGTGGTACGGCGATGGTGTAGTCAGAGCGCATTGAACCGTGGAAAGACAGAAATACGAAGGAGGGGAAAACCTGGCTGATGTCATTCACCTACAAAAAGAGATCATTGATCCCAAGGGAATGGATGATCTGAGGGAAAGTCAATAGGACGCCGCTGATGCTTGGGAAATAATCAGCGTGAGAACCAGACTCTAAGACGCTGAAATAACCCCAGCGATTTTGTTATGATGAAACAGCGTCGTTCGTTTAGACTTGTTGTTGCTAGCCGACATTATGAGATTTCCGATGGGAGTCTCATGGTTAGCAAGAATGGAGTTGCCGTATGGCAAGAATGTAGCTAAACTCAATTATGCATTATCTGCATGGGATAATGAGTTTAGCTATACGTCCGTTTGACATGTTTAATGAATGAATAAAACATGAATAGCATATGAGGGAAATGGATATGTATGACGCGCTGATAGCGGTCGAAATTAGGTGGAAATTGTGGTTGAGATTGTGGGTTGTTTCTCATGTAGAATAGAGAAACCCCCACAAGAGGACTACTATGGGTCCATTGTCACCGGCCCGGGAAGATGTGGCAGTATAGCAACATGAGGAAAACATCAAGCAGCCTCAAATGTCACTCGGAAATGCTAGAATGATTTCTGGAGCGTGATGTTAAAATGCCAGCAGTGATTCTAAACAATCAAATCGGAACATTCCTACAGTTTGAATTAAGATGGTAGCTCTATGCCAAACTTACCGAAAAGCGAAGAGTCAGTTGCTGTTGTCGATCGTGGCAAAGGAAAAGAAGTTTTTCTATGTTTGTGTTTTTTCAGTCTAATTCTGTAAAAGGTGATTATCGTTCCAAAACAATATTAAACTGAATTTAAACTAATCTTTCTGTTTTTTTATATTGTACATAATTTCTGCTGGGTTGGAACACACCTAAACACAGCTTATATATAATGTATGTAACTAAAATGAAAGCACTATATTCACTTCATTAATACAACGTTGGCGTTTGCCTCTATGTATACTTAATTCTTCTCGCACTTCTAATCGTATTGCAACAAGTATTTATTTTTACTCAATATAAACTCAAATTGTTCTTCCGTCGAGAAGCACAATTCTCTGCATTTGAATTAAATTCCTCCAGATGCGCGTTTTTTTTTTTTTTTGCAGCATAGTATAAGTAGTTCACTGAATCCCTTTTTAATTCTTCATTTATGGTATATGGGTTTTTACTTAGTGTTCTTGTTTTTTATGTCAATCAATTCTGTTTGAGTTAATGCTTGCGGAACTTCTATTGCAAGATACGATGCTCTTGTCGCAATTTCCAATGTATTCTTAGTAAAATATGGTAAATTGTTCATTTTATGAGATCCCGCTCTTCAATAGCTATAACGACCTCAAGAAACCTTTTCGGTGCCCCCTATAGATTTTACATTATTATAACTAAGTAAAACCCAGTCTTCATGACAGGAAATATATGCTACGTCTTTCACAAGCATTTAAATGCCAATGCTGACAAACAACTTGTCACCGATGGCTTGAGGCCACAGCTCTTATTTCACTGGACACCCTAACAGAATACCGAACAGTACAAATATATGAATTCGTCACTTAATAACTCTTAGTTTTGGATTCCAACAAACTCCGGGTCTTAACCTAAAAACCGTAGAAAACCATTCTCATTTCGCATGTTTTCTCTTGGTGTTCTCTCTAGCACAACGGCAGATTGACTATCCGGATAAAAGCGAGTTGATGAAATGCCACAAAACAAGGCGAATTATAAGTTAACACAAAACTCCGCCACACATCGAAACAGGGCGCACGTTGCTCATTTCCTTCATATAACACGAAGATATAAATGAAGATGAAGAAGAAGAATGGCCACCAGTACCACAGCTTCAAAGTAATAGTTCTGCAAACGAGCAGAAAAAAGCAAAACAAATTGTAATTGAAATGAACTCTACTACAGTCGTACTTGGTAAGTCGGCACCGCATCATGATCAGCATGTACGTTGCTCCCAAGCTACCACATGTCCCCGAATAGCGACTAGCTGTCGAACATAGCAAATCTGGAACAGCCCTCTTTGGAGTGGTCAAAGCGCAAATCTGTAAAACCCATTTGAATCGAGTAAAGAGATAGTTTTCCGTTGGTCTTGTATCTGGCCCTGGATGGACCGATCATCACCCGCCGCCCCTATCGCAACAAACTATGGAAATGCACACTTATCTCGCATTTGTTATTGGCGAATGCAAAAGATGCAAAATAAACTGCCACGTGGGGTTAGGGGCCGCTTGCTAAATCCAGGTAGTTATGCCGAGTACCGTTCACTTTGCATTCTAAGCGTTAACGATATAATTTTCATGATCATTGTTATGCTTCTCGAGCACAGATCACGAACTCAGCGTTTACCTGTTCTAGATTGAGGAACAGTGAAGACGGCTTCCCATTGGAGCTATACTGGATTTGCGATAGTCTGCAATTAAGAAATCGAGTACAATGATCTTGATGTTGTTATCGATGGAGAGGAATTAACTAATATCACATCACTTGCAACTGAACTGACGGGTATGTGCCAGTGATGGAATGAACTCCAAATACCCTTTGCGACGCCTTCAATAACTTCCTCATGCCAACAACACTGGTATTCAGTTTGTATTGGTGGTATACTAAAACCGAGGTGGGAGTTCATAGGGTAAATAATCTGCAAAGGTTGAGAGAATTGCTAAACATAATCGTTTGATACAGATCTTGTAAAAAAATCTAGATAAAATTGTATCTGATGAATTTGATCTTGTCAAAATGTGGATTCCAATTGTTCGAGAAGTTATGCACACTTAGAGAAGTTAAGCGCACTCTGAAGTTTTTTATTTGTTTTTATCCCAAAAATGCTTTTCAAACAAAAATTCCCTAACAAAGTTGTGGATAGATTTAATTAGCCGAGATGGACATTTTATTAAAATACTACCGGAAGAGATACGGGCCGGAATTGAATTTCTCGGATATATCAAATTTAATTAGTGGCCCTGCGACATAGAGTTACGTCAAATCATATTCATTATTTATTTTTAATTAGCTACGTCTGCATCTTGTGAAAAACCAAAGTGAAATTGGCGATTTTTACAAAGCCTAAATTTATTAACCAAAGAATATACATTAAATTATGTGCAAGTGAAAAAATGTCTACTGCAAAAGCATTATAGATGTTATTAAAGCCGCACACAAATGATTGACATAAAAGAGGGTCGAAAATGCGTGGGGATCAACAACATCCGAGACAATCAAAAACGTCTAATCTGTGCACAGCACGTTATGGAATTTAAATATTTGGTGCCCAAAAATCTTCGATCGACAATAATAGATGGTGCTAATATAGTGGTTCCCAATAGAGATAATATGTTTTTTTCTTAATTTAATTAAATACAGAATATCTGAAGTAAGAAAAATTTTTTTATTTCTTTATATATGTATACTTCACTTAGGAGAGCCTTCAGCGCGCCGTCAGAGCCGCGTCAGCGCCCCGAGATGGCATTAAAAACCAGTGAAAGTTCTTCTTGTACAGTTGCATGAAACAGTCGTGACGGGAAAGAGTTCTTCAACTTTCCGGTTCTGTAACGGAACGAATTTTGGTGGGACCCATATGATTGTCTTAGTGCAATAGAAATAGGGCGCAAATAAATCGAATTTCGTTGAATAATACCACGAACCTCCGAGGAACAGTCTATAGCGTTGGGGATGATAGTGAAGAACGTGTGATTCGAACTGACGTTATGACAGTTAGAATCACCAAAAATTGAACCAAAGCGTAACTCATCAGGCCACCGCCGTGTGTACGAACTCGATTTATAAACTCAAGTACATTCGACTGATGTGGATTTGTTATGTTACCGCTATGGTATACGGCTCTGATGCATTTTCTTCTTCGATTTTCGTTCGGTGTTCTTCACTATTTGCTTGTGTATTGTGTGTGTATCTGTTAGAAATGCCACAAGTCCGCGTGATAATGTCTGCAAAACAGAACAAGGTCAGCCATGCGCTTTCGATGCGATAGCGACTGCAACCCCGATGTCAGCGTTAGGTTTACGATCAGGTGGTGAAAGAGGTCGAGGATATACTGAGGAGCAAAACTTCAAATATGTGAACAATATTCGATCGTGGGTCCAAGACTTATGCAAAAGAAATGAAGAAAAGAGTGTACCGCCATCCACAAAACTGAGTATTTTGTTAGTCGTTAATTCGTTCATAGCAGTAAATTAATATGCAACAAAAACAAGGTTGGGGCCAAAATAGAATCCTGAGGCACCGCCGAATCAATACAATATAGTTCCGAAGACCGATTCGTCCACAACAACCCGGATTGATCGACTCTGGAGGAAGCTCTTCGTCGCAAAATTATTGGGAAAGTCCAGCTTAGCAAGGCTCAGTACCAGACGCGATCAAAAGCCTTGCAGAAATCCAATGTGATCGTCTTTGATTCACCATGTTGTTTAATTACAGATATCCAGATGTCAGTTACAACAGTCAACAAGTGGACCGCCTGTTGTGGAATCAGTATTAACAATCATCTAGAAGTCCGATATATTCCAAATATTCCGATATATTTAATCAACTCAGCTTTGATGACCTTTTCCATCACCTTGGAAAAATACATAGTAATGCTATCGGTCGGTAATTTCGCGGTAGATACCTTTTCCCCTTCTTTGTGATTGGCCGAACTCGAGCGGGGTTCTAGTGTTGTGCTTGGGCCGTGCTTTCTCTATGATTGAAGGAAGAGCGTAGCATGCGGAGATACTTTAATAAAAACGACTGTTTAGGTTTTTAAATATATATACATACACATATATATATATATATTGTTAAATTCGTCGACTCTGTGTGTACACGAGACCGTCGTGTAATGATTATAATGATGGTGAATTTTCCTTTTTAATATTCGAACTCTGAAGCACATGAAAGTTTGTTTGGTAAAAACATATTTGAGGAGCTGCCATGGTTGCTGGATATTGCTGATGGTCTTTCGATTTTGAAATGCATGGGAGTTTGTTATTTTGAGCAGCCGCCATCATCATCATCATCGGCACTACAACCGGGATCCGGTCTTGCCCTTATTTTACAAATCTCTCCACCGGATTTCGATCCGATGTCATCCTGGTCTACGCCATCCCTCCATCACAGACGAGGTCTGCCGCGCTGTCTCCTTCCATACATACTGCCACAAAGGTCTTTCAGGACAGGCTTCTCTTTGCTCATCCGAGCTAGGTTTCCCGCCCACCGGAGTCTCCCGAGCTTAATTTTTCTGACAACATTAGCTTCAGGGTAGATTGCGTACAATCATGGTTGTAGCGTCTCCGGGATCGTCATTCCTCACATACGGGGCCAACAATTCCCCTTAAGACCTTCCTCTCGAACGCGGCTAAGAGCTCAGAGTGCCTTTTATTGAGCACCCAGGCCTCGACTCCAGTACATGAGTACTGGTAAGACCATGCTCTTGTACAGTAGTAGCTTGGATGTTCTAGATAAATTTCGGGATTTAAAGAGCCTTGATAGACCATAGTAGGCGTTGTTGGATTTGATCGTGCACCACGATCTCATGAATTGCGGGATGTAACGCTGTCCCTCCTTGTTTAATCAGCTCAGCTGGTATACCATCAGCTGCAGGGGCTTTATTTGATTTGAGTTGACTTATGGCTTTTAATGTTTGCTCAATGCTTGGGGGCGGTAGTATTTGGTCTTAATCTTGCATTGGTGGAGCCTCCATTTTTTCTGTGAGCTGACCATTTAGCAATTCATTGAAGTGCACCTCCCATCGCTCCAGAATGCCTCCAAGATCGGTATCTTTATCCTTGCAGTAAGTGCAGTATGGTGTGTACTGCGTCATATTGCGGACTATTTGCTAGAACTTCCGCGCCTGATGTGGACCTCGCTCTCTACTTTTCTCTATTCCACAGACAAGGTTTTGTTCCCTTCTTCTTCTGAGCTCTTTGTATTTCTCTTCGCGCGCCCGCGTCCTATGAGACTGCTGCATTGCATTGCAGTCGCAAGTTTGCACTCACCAGAAAACCGTCGCTCTTATCTCTACGACTACTACCTAAGATGGAGTTGGCAGTACTAATGACAGTATTCTTAAGGCGTGTCCATTTCTCTTCTACGCCCGGCATTCTAACCCCAGGACCTACTCTCCCTCCGTCGAGCTCTTCGAGGGCGTGTCTTTAACGCATGGCCAAAGGTGTTACTGGTATTCTCATTGCGTAAGGCAGCTGTGTTGATTCGAACGTGATCCTCGGGTGCAATACGTCTCCGATAGGCAATCCGCGATCGGAAAAATGTACCAACAAGATAGTGAGTCAACGTGGGCACCACGGTACGTTCGTACCGTCATCACGCTCCAGGAGTGGCGGCGATCTATCAACACGTGGTCAATTTGGTTGCGAGTGGCTCCATCAGGTGATACCCAGGTGGCTTTGTGGATATGTTTACACGGAAAGGGTACTTGCAACGACCAAGCTTTTCGATGCTGCCAGTTCGATCCCTTGTAGTCTATTGCCATTAGTGTTCTCCTGCAAACTATGGAAATCTGTGTAGTGCCTGAAAACCGGCTCCCGACCTTTTTCGTATTCAAATCGCCAAAAACGATTTTCACATCGTATCTTGGGCAGGCATTGAATATATCCAGGGTCGCAAAATCACCTGGAGATAACGGGATTCTCGTAGGTTCTTTCACGAATTGAGTGCAATGGCGAACGTGTTGGGAAACTTTCAGAATCCGGGTGGTTAAGGTATATCCAGTCGACCGTATATGGAAAATTGCCAAAGGGGTTTAACTGATCGTCATATGTAACAGAGCTCAAATATTGTTCAAATGATGTTCAAATTATGCTTCTTCCCTTTGATAGAGCAGACCCCACCCTTAACGCAAAATTTCGAACAGGAATCGTATTCCAGGCAACGAAGCTATATAGAATCAGTTGATGAGTTGACCGGAGACTCGGTTCACTCCTATCCCCATCCGACTGTCCCTAAGGTTCCAAGAACTGTTCCGCCAAACACTGAAAGGAAACTGTTCATCAAACGCGGAAGGATAACAACAACATCCCAAAAAAAAAAAAAAAAAAACGAGCCTCCGCAACAGGAAAAGGAAACACACTGATTTAGTTTATTCCGTTGTAAAAACCACTTTGTTCTCAGCCATTATCAAATATGTTAGTGTTTTTATACTTCACTTAAACTTATTATTAATATTTAATTGATATCTTATAAATTTTAAACACAGTGAAACACTCCTATCTCGACACGACCTACGCTTCTCCGCCGCGCGGTGGAGAGCGGGAGCGGCATCACCGTGCTGGTCTGCGGATGTAATAAAACTCCCCGAGGATAGAACTCTGACTTGAATTTCATCCTCGGGTAGCGTTAAGGAACGGAAGAAAGAGAGTCAATTTTTCTCTTAAGGCTGTGGCCACCAAGGAGATGCGATCTTTTGGTGGAGTGGTGTGTATGTGTGTTCGTACACATCACCGTGCTTATCGATGCATTTCAGCAAGGATATATAAAACCTACAGGTAGGGAAAAATAACAAAGGAGAAGCGACCTAATGCATCGACCTAATGCAACGGTCTGTGATTAGGGTCAGCTAAATAGATAGGCTGGAACTCATTAAACGGGAATTGCATTTGCGATAGCACAAAATGTGAATTGTTTATGGTATCGCCGGAAAACCTTTGAAGGACAGCGTTCTTTTGTTTGCACATGGGAATTAGTCTCAACGTCTATGGTGCTAATTACATGCAGCTGCGTTGGACTGTCTATCATTGGTTGTTTTTATTGTACACATATTGAGGCTGGGATAAGCCAACTCAAGGGTAAGATTCCCTGATTATGCGCTTGTATTATATGTAAACCGATGAATTTTCTTTCAGGGAATTTATGATAAGTTAGGAAGCAGTTATGGGGGTAAGTGGGCCGTGGGGTTTGGCGGAGCCGCCACAGAGCTGCTTTCGCGGTTTGCAAATATTAGTGAACAGCTTTTCAATTCGTATTGGCGAAGCCGATACCCCTGATATTACAAAATGCCGTTGTTACTGCTCTGCAGGTGGCACCTTCTCCGGCGACGTCTCGGCTTCCTCACCTTTGTAGACTGTCTGGCCAAACGATTTATCTAGGTCGCGTATTGTACTTCCAGAGCCGGAATCTGCTCTGGAGGAAAGGGCGTTATAGTCTTGCCCGGTACGATCCTCTGCAATTCTCCAAATAAAGTCACGGTGGTACAAATTAATTAATCTTTAATATAATTATTCTAATTCTCTGTTTATAGTTGTTTATCTTTGTTGTCAAATAGTCTCGTGGCGACTCCTGCTGCTCTGCCGATGTGCTCGATTTATATAGGTCCGCATCCGTCCTCTCGTTCGCTCGTTTCCTGGGTGCTGGTCTCCTTGGTGACTTCCTGGAACCGGTGCGCCGCTGATCGTCGTTTCCCAGGAACATGTGTGCTCGCGTTTGCCTCGCTTTTCCCGGGAATTCGTGTCGACGTGATGCATCGCCAACAGTCGTTATTAGTGACAAGTTGGTTACGGTTGTGTTCCTTATGAAAACTTTCGCATGACGTAGTCCACGTCGGAATCTCAATGGGGAACTAGTTTTTCTCCGGAATTTTTTATCTCAGAAAGTACCATTATAACTTATCCCAATTTCAGTCCAGGACATTAACCAAGTGTCGGAAAGATAATCCAAAATGTCTACAAATGATGCCGTGGAACGTAAATCATTACAGGGAAGTATCTTACCTTGGAACTGACTTACCTCCTAACCAATTGTTATACCATCCACCAAGCAAACTCCGAAAGATGGCCGAGGGATTTCTCCCCTCTCATTTCGCGGAACCTATGGGTTAATAGGGTGGTATCTCCTAGACTGCATTTAGTATATTCGTAGCCCCTCCTCACAACTAAAAATTAAGTACAATTATTTCAAAATCAAACTGTACTAAAGACAAATTACAACTAGAGATATTTCTATCGTTTTAAATAATGCTAGAATGTCGTTTTAATACATATCATCTCTATTGCGGTAACCCATTGTATCATTTCAAAAGCATGTTAATTGTTTCCAAAAACGCTGAATTTTTTCCAAAAATACGCCGGTTCTTCCAAATGCATTCCAACAAAAACCACTATATTCACCTGATTCAGCATAAAGGGACATCTAGCGATTCTTTGAAGTCGAAATATGCACCATTCACGATGAATGAATTAAAAGACCGTTGGCTAAACTGACCGGAACAATGTGTTTCGAAGGAAAAAAGTGTATTGTAGAGGACAGGTGATATTTGCAAGGGGATGAAATTGATTTGGAAATATAAATAAGAAAATGTACAGGCAGTTGTGCACTGAATCTGCGTTAACGACACTGCAGAGCGAGTGACACTTATGCTCAGATAGAAAGTCACCTATTCACGGGACACCCCATATACACGGATGACGGTTTTAACTTTTACCACTGATTAGCGCTCGGACGATTCATCTCATCTATAGTTGGTAGTCAGTTCAAGATAACAGCGGACGATTCCCATAATGAGCAGACTCGATGGTTTGCAGAGATTTATTAATTCACTTGCTATCCAACGATGTGTAAATACATAAATTTCATATGCATATACAATTAAACTTTATGTAGCTACCGACATTTCATATATACCTATGTCTACCACTAGGGATCAAATGGCCCATGTTTTAAAAATGGTATATTTTAAGATATAGGCTAATAACCTTGCTCAAAAAAACATATTATTATGGTAAATTTAACAAGCCTTCGACTTGTTAAATAAGGCCAAGGCCGGATCCCGGTTGTAGTGCCAATGATGATAATGATATTTTAAGATTTATAGCACGTAATAACTCTTAGTCCAATTTACTGTATGAATAAAACATTTTTCAATCCCATCTTCTTTATTTAGTTAATTGAAAGGAACATAAAAATCTGGAATTTGGAAATAAATAATGAATAAAGCTTACGTATGTTCACCCCACACGGCATTCAGATCCGTCCGTGGTATAAGTCTGATATACCAAAAACTGCGAAAAACAAGTGTACCCGTTCCAAGGGATATTAACGTATTTGTTCTTATTGCAACGCCAGGAACAAATTAGTAGGATATTAAAAAAAATAAACAGTTCAGCAGTTAAAACATCAACATTGTGTGTTTAATGTTAATCGCCTGATTAAACATATTTAAAAAAAAAAGTTGTTCCAATTGGGTTGTTCTTTGATCTCTTTTTAAATTATTCGTTTATAAATTCCTATTGTAATAACTCTATACCTTTTTGAAAAGAAATAAAGAACGTGATTCGAACCGACGCTATAAAAAGCGCACGCAGTATGTCACGGCCGTTTGTGCATGCGGATGTTTCAACTAGTTAAGGCGTGTAATGGCTACGTAATGGCACTGATGATTTTATTTTATACATTTTTAATGTTGTGTTCTTTAGTGTGGTTGCGTGTGCATATCTGTTGGAGTGGATCCAATGTGGGACTGGTTAACTTCGGCATTTACCTCATCTCCCCAAGTTCAACGTGACTATCAGCCAAAGTCCGAAGTATAAACAAATATTTCTCCCAGACATATCACGGAACCTCCGAAATTGGCTAAGGCCTTGCTTGGGATGGCGAGGTCCTTCATTCCGGTCCTAACACCGCCTGCCGAGGCGTGCTGCTTGCCATCCAAAACGGACTTACATCTTCGCTTATCACCATCTCTTCTTCTCCCAACCTCGACTAAGTTGCAATAAAAATTGAACATTGCTCAAAGTCCGTGTACACCATATGCTTTTACATACCACCATCGCAAGCTATCAAGTCATACGAACTCGTTATTGCGGCACCCGACTGAGCCTGGTTCTTCCCAAGACGACATTGTAGTCGTTGGCGATTTTAATCGCCCCCATCTCCAATGGGCGCTGTCTGACGACAACTCCAACTACTACTAAGGAATGACTTTTTATAGACAGCCTCACGGACTCTAGCCTTTGCCAAGTAAGCAATGTCCAAAACCATCTGGGCAGACAACTTGACCTTGTGTTCACGACAGACCCCTTTAATTCCTCAGTCGCCCCTAGTTCCCAGGCTCCTCGATAGTATAGTGGTTTGTATACCCGCCTGCCACGCGGGAGACCGGGGTTCGATTCCCCGTCGGAGAGCCTCTGGCGCAAGACTAATGACCTTGCCCGGAAAAAACAAATCACTATGGGAAATTTAACAACCCTCAGCACTTGCTAGATAAGGCCAAGACCGGTTCCCGGTTGTAGTGCCGATGATAATGATGATGATGAAATGAGTACCTCAGCAATATCACACTCCACGTAAATGATATAAGTGTAGAGGACGCTACAGCCTCGGTCTACATAGCAATCCACAACGCCATATCCTTATATGTCCCATACTCCCGACACAGGTTATCATTCTCATCTCCCCCATGGTATAACCACAAACTACGTACCCTTCGTAACAAGAAAAATAAGTTGTGGAACACTTTCCTAAACACGCGTTCTTCCCTGGACTACTCCAACTATCTGGGTTAATTTTACCAATTCACCGAGCTTTACAGCTCCCTCTACCACAATTACCTTGCCAAAGCTCAATTCAACTTGATCAACGACCCCAAATCATTCTTCCACTTCATCAACCACAAACGGAAATCAGATGCCTACCCCACCTCCCTTTTCTACGGCTCAACTACTACAACGGACTCCCAAACCTTAACCAATCTCTTCGCGTCCTTCTTCAAACTATCCTTCGCGGACGACTGGTTCGAGCCTAACCCCTCCTACTTTACTGGCATGTCTGAAGTCTCCCCCGGCCCTTTCATCCCTCTGCACATTCAACAACACAAAGTCACACAAAAACGTGGACTGAAAGACGATTTCAGTCCCGGCTCAGACGGACTCCCTGCTATCCTCTTAAAAAAATGTTCCTCTTCTCTCCCTCTCCCGCTAGCGTCAATCTTCAATCTATCCCTTGCTCAAGGTCTATTTCCTGACTTTTGGAAATCCTCTTACATAACCCCCATCCATAAAAAGGAAAAAAAAAAATATCCAATTATCGCCCCATTGCCAAGTTTTCGCACATTCCCAAACTATTCGAAGGCCTTCTATATGAGGCGTTATGTTTTCGCTGCGCACCCATCATCTCCCCGAATCAGCACGGCTTCCTCTCGGCAGGTCCATTACTACTAACCTTGTCGAATTCACATCCCACACACTTCTTGCCCTAGAAAAGGGCGATGAGGTCGATGTAGTCGCTACCGACTTTAGCAAAATCTCCCATAACCTCTTCGACAAAATCTCACATAACCTCATCCTCTTCAAGCTATCCTCCCTCGGTTTCGAACCCCTGTTGATTAAGTGGGTCTCATCCTATCTTAGTTATCGAACCTGCCGCGTGCGATTTAGATCCACCCTCTCCGATCCTTTTTTCCCAACCTCGGGTCTCCCCTAGGGCAGTCATCTCGGCCCTCTCCTATTTATACTACTCATCAACGACATAGGATTATGCATTAATCATTCCTTCATCGCGTTTTGCGCGGATAATTCCAAAATTTTCAACACAATCCGCTCTCCACTGGACTTCTCACTTCTCCAATCAGATCTTGACAGCTTCTCGACTTGGTGCCAAAATAATTGCCTAGAAATGAATATCGCCAAATGTCACACAATCACTTTTTCTCGGAAGCGTTCCCCAACTCACCCACGCTCCGATCGCTTACTGAACCACCCGATAACATCGCTTGAATCGATTTGTGACCTGGGCGTCCTATCCGACAAAGAGCTCAAATTTACCGCACATATTGATCACATAATCCACAGGCCAACGCCGCCCTTGGGTTTGTCAAACGCTGGTCGAAGGAATTCCTTAACCCCTGTGTCACCCGATCACTCTACACAACTTTTGTCCGGCCACTACTCGAATACGCTAGTCAGGTCTGGTCCCCGTATCAAGTGACTCATATTCGCAGGATTGAGGGTGCTCAACGTCGTTTCTTGCGCTTTGCCCTCCGCGGACTAAACTGGGAAAATCCGCTGACTCTACCACCGTACACTAGCCGGCTCCGTCTAATCAATCTAAACACACTTGAAGAGCGCAGAATCCACGCCGACATCATCTTTGTCCATCGCCTTCTGTCTGGCTCCACTTTAACATTTCATACAAACCCCCGTAACGTACGTAACCCTCGACAGTTTTACGTGCCCGCTCATCACACTTCTTACGGCGCTAACGAACCCATCTTGCGTACGCTACGACAGGCCAACTCTTTCCCCACCTCCTTCGATTTCAACATCTCCACTCCCGCTCTTAACGACGTCTTAGAAGAAACCCGTCCTAAACCCGCCCCCTCCCCGCAACCCCCCCCCCTGCAACCCCCCCCCCCCCCCCCCATTAGTTCGCCCCTACACCTTTCCAACCCCACCCTCAACCTCCCCCACGGTTACTAATCCCCGCCTCAGTATCAGTGCGTACACATGCCACCCACCAGTGCGTTTACCACCCCCACATACACTCGCTCTTCCCTGGCCTCCTACCTCCCCCGTCGCCCAGTAATCTTAACTCGCTGGTTTTCTTCTCCTTTTTTTCGATTGAATAATTGAATAATGTCTTAACCACTACTCTAGATTTTAAGATAGTCGGTGAGGTTTTATGTTAAGTTATTTAAGCTTGCATTAAACTAAATAAAAATGGGGGTTCCGCCTTCACTCAACCAATCAATCAATCAATCCATCCATCAATCAATCAACCATTTGGTCATGCTTATACTCGTACCTCAATAAACTGACAACAGCCCGAGCAACTGTGCATTGAGGCGTAGCCTACCACCCCCCGTTTAATCACTTTTTGTAAATAGCCACAAGTTAAAACAATAGGGATTTTTTTGATGATGGAAAAATGAAGGCACCAGTTCTCAATTTACAACTCATATATTCTATTAAAATTTCCATTCACATCCTAGATTTGTTAAGCAATATCAGAAACCACATCGTTTAAGCCATTGCGGCAAACCTTGTTCAATTGGACCTTGGTTAATCGTGAGAGGTAAGAAGGGTGACTGCCCGTCAACTGTCCAAAAAAAACCTGTTTTATACATTGTACAGATGAACACAGGTATAACGTTTTTAGCTTATCGGCATCTTTATGGGACGCTAATCCTGTTCCCTCGCAATCTTAATGTTCGGAGATGCAATAGAACAATGGCCCATTTTTCTCCCCACAACGTGCGTTAATACACACAATTTATTGATATTGTATTTCAACTTTCGTCGCAATGTAAAAATGATTTGGGATCTAAGAATAGGACTTGACCTATCGTCAAGAACCTGAGCAAGAATTGATTGTGTCCGCCTACATAAGCTCCAACCAGAGTCACAGTTTCGTTAACATTAAATTGAAACCAAATCGGTTTCATTTAAATGGCGACTGGAGAAAACGCAATAGCATACTGTACCTCCACCAAAGTGAACGTAAATACAACAAAGGCAAAGAAGTAGAAATTTCTTCATTCAACGTCTTTCAAATAGACAGACAGAGAGACTGAGTGACTGACTGACAGCCACTCAGCCTACTTATGCGGCTAAATAGCAGCAGGAAAATCAGCGACCCCGACAGAACTAGCACCAACACCGGCAGTGGCAACAACGAAGTAGTAAATAAAAGTCACGGCCTCCTCTTCTTTCTATACCCGTTATGCCGTCAATTCACCAACCCGGCTATCTAGTAACACACTACACCCAGTGAATAGTTGGCGTGGAAAACAATTGTAAAATAATTGTTTGGAGTAATGTGGCATGCGGATGCAATACACCGAACCTTATACCATACACTGCACTGCGCTACCCGAATAGCAGTCGGCTATGGCAAAGATTTGGAACTGTTGCCAAGACAATCAGAAGCCAACAACCAAAAGACCCCATCAGATACATGCTCTTCGAGCAATTACAACTCAAATGGCAGCAAACGGATAAGCTAATTGTTTTGGAAATCCAAACGTTCATCGTCAGGAGAAGCACACAAGCTACATGTTTGGGTCATCGTGCCCAAATAGCGCTGGTCGCATCATTAGAGAGCCAAAATGATCCACTAGACGAGAGGAGAGAATGCGAATGCGGACGCAGACGTCGCGACACAGACACGACACACGGCACAAGGTACGGTGAAATGCGTTACGATTTCTACTAAGGCCGACTTTCACTGAGCACTCGCATACGGGCACGACTCGAAAGATTTTCGTTTTGCTTCACTTTACTTCCGTTGACCTTCTAAAACTATGAAGAAATTATGTTGTTTAATCAAAGAGATGTGGAGAACGGACCCTCTCACTGAAGCGGCACACCTTGCGGAACAGAAAATCCTAAAACGAAAACAGCATAACGACGCCGTGTTCAGAAAACATACAAAACCAAATTCACCTGCTATTTTGTGATGTTGCTTTTGCTTCAGATCCTTCTGCTGTTGTTACTACTGGCAGTAACATATTTTCAATTAGCGCTCCCAAAAGGACTAACACAACATACGCACACATCAGTGGAAACTTTTACCATCAGGCTCACATGCTGCGCGAACAAGTGTTACGCTGTCAAACATCTGAAACGAACACGCTTAAATCGTCCCCACTCTGTCCATTTGACAGTTGTTAAGTTGCGAATTAAAAATTTATTCAAAACTATTTCACTAAATTAAATGACACTCAACGACCGCAAGGTACACACCGTGGTCTGTAAAAGCTTACCTGTAGGTCGGTGCTCTAGTTGGTTAAAACGATGTTAAGAGCAACAAGTTTCGGTCATTACCTGTAGTTCGTGGCTCGCATTTGAGCCTCCTTGCCAGTGGCTGGTTAACGCTGTCGATGAGAATGACACAAGTAGCCCTACCCATTTTTCGTAGTCAAATGAAATTTTAATTACATACCAAAAGTACAACCGGCCATCAAATTTAATTAAAGATATAAATTAGAGTGTGTCATTACAGGTGGCCTGCAAAGACCGCTCTCTTCAGAAAAGGTGCTAACAAAAGTATTTGCTAACTAAGACGGCAACAGAACGTCACATAAACAGCATGCGTAATATAGCATCTTCATCATCATCATCGTCATCGGCACTACAACCCGGAGCCGGTCTTGGCCTTATTTAGCAAGTCCTGAGACTGGTTAAATTTTCCATAATGATTTCTTTTATCCGGGCAAGGTCATTAGTCTTGCGCCAAATATAGCATCACAACGAATTAAATAGTAAAACATATATTTTGATATGCATCCTATTTCCAGGATTTAATTTGTGAAAATCTTACATCCAAAATCGGCTTTCCTTAATAACTTTCGCTTAACTCGTCTGTTCTGTTGCAATGAGAACACCACCTGCATAAGTTCAATTGACAGATGTGATATAACATTATTATAACATTGTTATCCCCCGCTTGGTAGAAACCTTGACGTGGTGCGGGGGCTTAAACTACGATGAATCACTCATGCTATGCTGACGGAAGCATACGCTTCCAGTAGGGCCACCCACGTCAGACAGGCTAGCGAGGAGTAACACACAAAGATCTACCGCCCCTAATCCAGGGTGTTACGCTTCACCGTGCCCATTAGATGGTTTGCAGCCAGGGGTATACCGGCTGTATTATAACGGCCCCTCTCAGACACCGGGTCGAATCAGAGCAGTAAGCAGACCTTACCATATCAAAGAGGGATTCTGAAATGGCGGACTATTTTAAATCCCAGAGTGTTCCCACGAAATGAATGATCAAAACAATCCCACGAAAAACCCGGTAGGCGCAGGTGTGATAACCCGACACTACCATAGAGGAAAAAATCATCAAGAAAACACCGACTCGACAAAAAGAAGACGTAGGGAAAAACGGAAAAACTCGAATTTGTGGTTCAACCAAATCAACAATCCATTTCTTCTTAAAATCCACAGATATCTATTCATCTAATCCCCCTACAGTTTCCTTTACATTCCCATCCGATCATGGGTCCGTCCACTCCACCGTTCAAATCCCTTCGCTCGAACTTTTCCAAAACAAACTGGAAAAAAGTCAATAACGATATTGCTGCCAGTTTTTCAAATTATTCTTTACCGCAATCTTCAAACCTATTCCCTACTGAAATTAACCAGACAGACCAAATAGAGCAAATACTGGGAAATGCTCTCTTCAGCCATACCCCTACGACCGTCCCTCATAACCACTTAGGACAACCATTACCCAACCTCCTCACAAAATTATTGCGCATAAAAAAACAACTCCGACGTGAATTGCATATTAGCTACTCACCCTTTATTAAACAACAGATACAGCTTTTGACCACCCTGATAAATGGACAACTTAAAAATTTCACCGATCAGACCTACACGTCTACTCTAAACAGTATCAAACCAAACCATGATCTATTTAAAAATATAAATCGACTAACTGGTCGTAAATTCAAGCCTCGAATAGACTATCTCATCCAGCCGACTAACAGTAACATCGCCCAAACGGACACTGATATAGCAAACTGTCTCGCTGAACACATCTGTAAAACTCATAAACAAAACGATTCGCTCCCAGTCACTAATTTCCACGACACCGTGAATGAATTCATCTCACGCACACTGGAGCTATCCTTCCCACCATTCATTACTGAATTCAACGAAACCAATAAAGCCTCACATCTCATGGGAACCGACACATTCCTAAGCTTTACAGAATTATCTGAATTGATTACTTCGTGCAACAATAAAAAATCTACAGGCTTGGATAGAATCCCTAACCTTCTATTTAAAAGACTTCACCCGGAGAACTTACTCCCCATTTTCGTTCTTCTCAACCACATAATAAACGCTTCACATTTCCCAAAATTTTGGAAAACAGCGGTGATAGTCCCTATTAGTAAATCCGGTTCTTCCAACAACCCGGCTAACTTCCGTCCCATATCACAGCTAAATTCGCTTAGTAAGGTTTTGGAATGTAATATATACAAAAATCTTCTCTCATTTGCTAGAGACAACTCCCTTATCCCGAGTTCTCAATTTGGCTTTCGTCCACAACACTCAACTTGTCATGCTCTGCTAAAACTGACAGATGATGTGACAATGAATCTCCAAAACCAATCCCCAACAATATGCGTCTCTCTCGACATAGCAAAAGCATTCGATTGCATTTGGATTGCAGGACTGCTATACAAGCTACATTCAATGTTCGGATTAAACACCCACACCATAAAACTTCTCGCTTCCTACCTTTCTGATAGAAAGTTCATGGTGAAAATAAATTCAACTCTTTCGACACCATACAGTATAACCGCGGGTGTTCCTCAAGGTTCCATCCTCGGACCATTATTATACCTCCTTTATACTTCAGACACCCCGCAGCCACTGTCACCTAATACAGTAATGCTGAATTATGCCGATGACACTTTAATTTATTCAAGCAACAAGTTTGTCAAGGAGGCAAGAAACTGTATTAGCAGCTATCTCCCGAATCTCTCAGCATATTTTACTAAGTGGAAAATCCGACTCAACCCAGCCAAAACTCAACTCATTGTGTTTAAAGGCAGAAATGCGAATTGTACTAACAACACCATACGCTGCCATAACAAAATCAGAATCAAGTTAAATAACAATATAATTAAACCCTTCAAAACCTTAAAGTACCTGGGAATAACCTTCACCAACAATCTGTCCTTCTCCGCTCACACCAAAAACTCGATTCGCAAAGCCGCAATTCAACTTAATCTCTGCAAAAAAGTGATGTGCAATACCACAATACAGAGCTTTCACCTCACCAATTTAAATATAGTAATATTCAACCCTTCTCCAATATTTTGCGTTTCAACGAACAAATGGAAAGTAGTTCCCCAACCCACATCCCTGACTGACAATATCCTCACTAACCCTTAACCTACCTATTGATCACTATGCTACCCCCTCCCACACCACACTAATTTATTTCAATAATAATTAGGTAACTAGACTAAGTTAAGATAAGTTAAGTTAAGTTAAGCAAATTAGCATAGGTTAAGAAAATAACTATATCCTGGTTTTCTGACCTTTTCCAGGAAGCTCTACCCACTAAAATCTTAATCCATAATCACTATATAACTTTTATCATATAGTTTGAAAAATGTGCTAGTAAGTGTATGTAAACAATTATAGCTAAAGTATCATAAGTTATCTGTATTGCTTAGTGTAAAAATTGTTGATGGTCAATAAATACAGAAATGTAAAAAAAAACAAAAGGTATTAGGAACCTTGGTTTGACGATGAGTGCAGGGCGAAGATCGAAGAACGTAAACGCCTCAGAGTGATCCACTTAGAAAGATATGATGGAGTCAACGCAGAAAGATACGCGACGATTCGGAAAGAGACAATGAGCCACTGCAAACGCAAAAAAAACGCGAATGGGAGAAGACTCGGATCGAAAAAATCGTAGAAAATTCCAGAGGAAAGAACATCAGAGGTATGTACGGCGGCATAAATTCAATTAGAAATGGCTACCGAGGGAGAGCCATAATAATTCGACACAAACGGGTGTCTGGTCACAGAAACAAACAATATCGTGACAAGATGGAAGCAGATATATTTTGGAAGTGCTAAACTAGATCAACGGTGTTAAATGACGCTTACTGATTTTGTAATGTTGTTACTATTGGCAAGATTTCCATGAAGGAAAACCGAGTCCGCATGGGCTCAAGGAAGATCGTAAAATCTATTAACGTTTAATTTTTCTGACTGACATTTTGAATTTTGTTTAAACATTATTGATTTTACAACTATGTATGGGACGTGGTGAGCGGGGCGTTTTCCGCCTTGCTGGACAAAGGTCTAAAGGTTTTTCGAGCTTGCATACACATATGATGAATCTGCTTACTGTCTATGTTGGTAGCGGAAAAGATCATCAAGACCGAGTTGATCAACAATACGGATTCCGTACCAGACAATCCACGGAAAAACATATGACCTAACTGACTGACATCTGGATATCTCAGATTGAAAAAACACTGTGAATATCGCTCTGCACAGACCGGTCTCATTGGCTATTTCTAAAGCTGTTGACCGCGCCTGCTAAAGACGTTTATATGGAAATTCTCACCGATTTTTGACTGGATTTTTAGTACACTAACTCGTGCACAAAAGTGAACCTTGACGTACCCTTAAACGTCAGAGCACAGTGCGAGCGGAACGAAAGCAGTAGCTGAAGTAGTAGTAAATTGGTCTTAAATACCGGGACATAACAACGACGAGGAAACACATGATCAGGTAGAGCATTCCACATTATTGTGGTTCGGCTAAAGAACGAGTCTCTATATTTATAACTATGTGCGCCTGAAGTTAACTTTGAACGCGAACTAATGCATATTCTCAGATTGACGGATCATCATCATCATCATCGGCACTAGAACCGGGATCCGGTCTTAGCCTTATTTAACAAGTCTGAGGCTTGTTAAATTTTCCATAATAATTTGTTTTTCCGGACAAGGTTATTAGACTTGCGCCAATATTGACGGATATCGCGTGAAAATGTTTGACGAGGCGGAATAAATTCAGCAAGTTCATTTGAGCGACGACCGTGAAAATACCTACAGAAAAGAGTATGGCTTGGTACGTTGCGCCTATGTTCTAACAATGGAATTTATCGACTTACGGTTGAGTCCCCAATAAGTTTCACTGCTCGTTTTTGAATCTCGTGGAGAACGTGTAGCGCAGTTTTCGAGACGCCTTACCAAATATGGGAGTTGAATTCCATTTTAGGACGTATGTACGGCTTGCAAATAGTGGCCTGGCTCGATAGAGTGAAATATTTTTGGGGTATTTTAAAGAACCCCTTCAAATGGGCCGCACTTTTCGCAGCTTCATAATATGTGGTCATACCAATTAAGAGTCGAATTAAATCGAGTATCTAGGATTGATAGTGCCTTGGCCTCGTCGATACAATTGCTTTGCCAACAAGAGGCACCAGACTTTAAGGCGAGTGAATTATATTGTGGACAAAAGATTATTTATGAAGATAAGGAAGGGAGTGGGCGAAAGTACAAAACCCTGGGGAACACCTGCATTAATTTGGTGGGAGGCAGATTTGACTCCATCGAGAACTACTTGGATGGATCGGCCAGAAAGATAGTCTCCTATCAATCGGATCATTGATTTGTCAAATCCACAGGAATATAATTTCAACAAAAAATTAGAGTGTGTCAATATAGGTGTCCTGCAAAGACCGCTCTCTTCAGAAAAGGTGCTAGCAAAAGTATTTGCTAACTAAGACAGCAACAGAACGTCACATAAACAGCATGCGTAATATAGCATCATCATCATCATCATCATCGTCATCGGCACTACAACCCGGAGCCGGTCTTGGCCTTATTTAGCAAGTTCTGAGACTGGTTAAATTTTCCATAATGATTTATTTTTTCCGGGCAAAGTCATTAGTCTTGCGCCAAATATAGCATCACAACGAATTAAATAGTAAAACATATATTTTGATATGCATCCCATTTCCAGGATTTAATTTGTGAAAATCGTTCATCCAAAATCGGCTTTCCTTAATATGGTCGCTTAACCCTTCTGTTCTGTTGCAATGAGAACACCACCTGCATAAGTTCAATTGACAGATGTGATATAACATTATTATAACATAATTATAACATTGTTATCCCCCGCTTGGTAGAAACCTTGACGTGGTGCGGGGGCTTAAACTACGATGAATCACTCATGCTATGCTGACGGAAGCATACGCTTCCAGTAGGGCCACCCACGTCAGACAGGCTAGCGAGGAGTAACACACAAAGATCTACCGCCCCTAATCCAGGGTGTTACGCTTCACCGTGCCCATTAGATGGTTTGCAGCTAGGGGTATACCGGCTGTATTATAACGGCCCCTCTCAGACACCGGGTCGAATCAGAGCAGTCAGCAGACCTTACCATATCAAAGAGGGATTCTGATATGGCGGACTACTTTAAATCCCAGAGTGTTTTCATCAAGAAAACACCGACTCGGCAAAAAGAAGACGTAGGGAAAAACGGAAAAACTCGAATTTGTAGTTCAACCAAATCAACAATCCATTTCTTCTTAAAATCCACAGATATCTATTCATCTAATCCCTCTATAGTTTCCTTTACATTCCCATCCGATCATGGGTCCGTCCACTCCACCGTTCAAATCCCTTCGCTCGAACTTTTCCAAAACAAACTGGAAAAAAGTCAATGACGATATTGCTGCCAGTTTTTCAAATTATTCTTTACCGCAATCTTCAAACCTATTCCCTACTGAAATTAACCAGACAGACCAAATAGAGCAAATACTTGGAAATGCTCTCTTCAGCCATATTCCTACGACCGTCCCTCATAACCACTTAGGAAAACCATTACCCAACCTCCTCACAAAATTATTGCGCATAAAAAAAACAAACAGGAATGTAATTTCAACAAAATACCTTAGTACTAAACTGTTGCGAACGCTTTCGAAATATCCAATGTGACAACCTTGCTTTCGCCTAAGTAATGAAAAAAATGGTTTCACTTTTCGGCAAATCTACTGTGGTCCTGTTCCTACGAAAACGATATTGCTGGTCATTGAGGGGGTCAGTTGATTCCGAATATTTCTAAAGTTGAGGATTAATCAGTGATTCTATAGCGTTTGAAATAATAGTGAAGAAGATCTTATGATTCGAACTGACGCTATGACAGTTTGAATCACGAAAAAAATTGAACCTAAGCGTGGGTAACGCTACTGACCGTGTTTTGAATTTGATTTTTAAACTCGACTATACTCCACTGACGTGAATTATTTTTGTTATCGCTATGGTATACGGCTCTGATGTATTTTATTGTTCGATTTTTCGTTCGGTGCTCTTCACTATTTTGATTGTGAATTGTGTGTGTATCTGTTAGAGTCGCCACAATTCCATTAGTCTCCAGACAATACAAGTTAATGCTGTGGCTCAACAAAAAGAACATTGTCCTACACTTCAATAGCACTTTTCACATTGAAATCAAATTTTCACCCTTCCCTTACAACACATAATCCCCTCTCAACAACGATAATTCATGATCATCGTATATAACATACAAACAGGGTCATCCCCTGTCTCACATTTTCGTAATTCTTAAATCAAAACGAATTACAAAATTCTCTAAACGAGGGCCTTAACAAGTTTATTAAGGGGCGCATTATCCGCGAAACAGATTCTCGATCGTAATTCGCCAAGCCTAGTAACGATTGGACGTTCTTTACCGTCTTGGGGGTGCGGTAATCCTGGACACTAGCAGTCGTGTCGGAATTTGGCATTGCCCCTTTTTTCGGAACAAACATGTCCTAGAACATGTTCTACGGACTTTTGCTAGCTTTAATGATATCATTGTCACTTGCTCGTTTATCACCGGTTTCTTGCAGTCAGACAGACGGTATGGCATTTGGTTTATAGGCGCTTGGTCCTGTACCAAAAGTAGCTCATGCGATATCCTTGTATAGGTCAGGTAGTCGCCTACGAGGTGGAAAATGTCGTTGAACTCCTCACATGTTTCCATTAGAGATTGGCACTCCTGATGGCTTCGGTTTCGTCCTAAATGGAGTTCGTCGTGTAATTGTGCCACCTTTAAATGAACTGGAGGTGTTCTACCTCCGAAGTGTTAATCTTGGATACGAGACTACTCTATTCGTCATCAGAGTTAATTCTCGTTGACGTATTGATTCGCTTACCGGTATGTATGTTTTCCCGGTTTTCCAAACGAAAGAAGGAATATTCCTTTGTTGCATGCAACTCCACGTTTGTCGGTCAATGGTCTGGGAGTAATCGAAGATATTGAGTGCCTTAATTTAGACAAATACAATTATTATTAAAACTGATTGTATTTCTCTAGATACTAATATTACCTCCTCCCGAATTTTTATTGGAAGCCCAATCATCTTTCCCAAGCTCCCTGGTACTATGACCGGTATACTCAGAAGGATTTCTATCTCCGAGGGGTTTCTTAGTAGGTACTCTACCGAAGCTTTCTTTTCTTTGACACCTTTTGGCCTTTGGGGGTCTGCTTTGTTGTTGAAGTAACTGTAGCCTGACAGTTTTTTGCAGCCCCTCCCTTGGCGTAGGGTCTTCTCTGTTCTACGTCTCAGCTACCCTTGGTATGGTTTCCCGGTCCATTAACCTTGCAATTGTGCGACAGAAAGTCGTTACCCAACAGACCGTCTTCCGACAAGGAGTCTACTACCTGGAAGCTACAGAGGATTTCTTGATGTGAGCTTCCCCTGGCAGCATCCCGTGGGCTTTCCCTTGCCAAAAAGCGTTTGGAGGGTAGTTGCCTTCTGGGCATCTACTTCATAGTTTCGGTGGAGTGCTTTTATCTTTAATAGGCTGATCTCAGTGCCAGTGTCCACAATTAGGCTAGTAGGTGCTTGACGGCGAATGCCCAAAGGGAGTTGGACAACTGGAACTTTGTTCGGCGGAAACTAAGAAGAGATGTTATTAGATTGCGAGTTGAATTCGAGGTTGGGGGTTTCTGACTCGACCGCTTGGCGTTTCTCGACTTATTTTTCGCTTTGTGTGGTTATGCCGACAGTGTATTTGGCATCGCTTATCGCCCTTATTTCTGGCAATGTCACTCTGGTCGACGCTTTGTTCTGTACTGTCAGAAGTAGAACGGTTTTGACCCTTTGGTGTTTGTTCCGCATCCTGTGGCAATTCCCAATACCATGCCCGTATTTTCTGCAATCTCCACAGAACGGTGTGTTGTGTCGTCGTAGGCACTCTGCAACAGTTATTTGATGGCATCTCGGGGCGCCCACTCGACGCTATAGGTTCGCCTCTCCCAAGAAAAGTCTAATAAAAAAATAAATAAATAAATAAATAAATAAATTACAGGCATTATGAGTTCAGACGTATGCCATTCAGTCTAATGGGAGCAACGGCTACGTTCCAGAGGCTCATGAACCATGTCCTAACTAGATTGTAAGCTATCGAATGCTTTGTCTATCTGGACGACATTGTCATCTATGGGAAGAACCGAGAGAACCATAATGACAAACTCGGGGAATGTTCGAACAACTGAGATACCACAATCTCAAATTGCAACCAAATTCTGCACAAAAAGGGAGAATGCCAAATTCCGACACGACTGCTAGTGTCCGGGATTTCCCCACTCCCAAGGCGGTAAAGAACGTCCAATCGTTACGAAGCTTGGCGAACTACTGTCGGAAATTTTGTTCCAAATTTTTCGAGGATAATGCGCCCCTTAACAAATTTGTTAAGACACTCGTTTAGAGAATTTTGTAATTCGTTTTGATTTAAGAATGACGAGATAGCAAAAGAAAAGGGTGAAAAATGTTTGTATGTTATATGCGATGAAAGTTTTGGGTTAGGATTATGTGTTGTAATATTATGTATATGTTGGATGGTGATAATATGATTCACCCTTTTTGGGGATCGCCGAGTTGCATTTAGTCGGGAAACAGCCAATAGAATAGGACAGATGGAAGTTAGAGTTAGTTAGAGGGTTAGTGAGTGATGGAGGTATGTCACCCAGACCAGCGAAATTGCTTGCGTTCGGCTCCTTGTGTGGTCGGGTAATAGAACATGTGGCTTAACAATAACAATTCCACATCAGTAGAGTGTACTTAAGTTTAGAAACCGATTTAGTACACGCGGCAGTGGCCTGATGTGTTAAGCATTGGTTCAATTTTTAGTGATTCTAACCGCCATGGCGTCAGTTCAAATCACACGTTCTTCACTATCGTCGTAAACGCTTTACTTGGTGACCCCGACGTGATCTGTATACACAAGACACAATCTCCCATTTGTAAACAGGACTTTACTACTACAATCACGACTTCCGCATAGAGCACCGACACACTAGCCTGCTCGTTTGCTCCTCGTTCCGTCGTTCGCACACGAAGTTGATCGTAATAAAGTTACTGAGGAGGGAGTAGTGTGGCGTTTCTAACAGAAACACACACCATACACAAGAAAATACTGAAGCACACCGAAAGATAATCGAATAAGAAAACGCATCAGAGCCGTATACCATAGCGATAACATAACAATACCACATCAGTTAAGTGTACTTGAGTTTAGAAATCGAAATCGTACACGCGGCAGTGGCCTGATGTGTTAAGCATTGGTTCAATTTTTAGTGATTCTAACGGCCATAGCGTTGAGTGTTGATTTGGCACCAAAATGTATAAAATAAATCTGCATCGACTATAAACGAAGAAATGTGTGGAGGGGACAGAGTTTTGGATGTTTTTCACGAATGCCGAAATATTTCTACTTCCTTTGGCAGAGCGCAATCTTTTTTGCTCCACTTTCTAGTCATGCAAGAGCTTTGCCCGTTGAATATGCGAATTGCAGTCTCTATCGCTCTCTTAAATCTCTACCAGTTTTCCTCAGTATTGTTTGATATACACAACCGGAAACTCAACTCTGTAGCCTTAATGGCTTCTCTGCACCCGGAAACGAACCATATAGAACCCTGCGTAAGATAAAGGTTCACATTCCAAGTAGAATCGTGTCTGTCAATACGTTCGGTATAGAATCAACATCGTAATTGAGGAAAAATAACCACCAAAAGTGTCAGACCTTCCCAGTTGGGTTTCTCGAAGAGAATACTGTTCTTTTCGGAGTTTTCTCATTAACGTTGCTGTTGGTTAGAGCAAATTTAGCTGACACAGCACAGTGGTCTGGAGTGCCCAAGGGAAAAGAAACTTCCAGTGTACATTTGTTCGGTTGGGAGGTGCTGACCCAGTCCAGCGGTATGACAATGTTCACTCATTGGCAAGTTGAGTTAAACTATTTGAATAAACCATCAGTTGGACACAATAACGATTTCAGTGGGCGGATACAGGGTCAAAATCCTAATGGTAGACCCAGAGAGAGGGCTTCAAATTCATTAAAAAATGTCATTGTATCCGAGTAAAGAAAGCGGTAATGTATAATATGCTAACGAACGTGAAGTTTTAGCCACGAAAAATTAAATTCTGGATTAAAGCAGAGCCCATATTGTGGCAGAAGCTGATAAGGAATTTAATTTCGTATATATGGAGCTAGACGACGATGTGGAAGGAACAGAAGTCATATGTTATAAGCAAGTAGACTGACCGGAAATATAAGTATTAGTTATTGCTTTGCTTTCTCTAATTGCAAGGATTGCTGGCTATTGGTTAGAAACCTGGACAGACACAGCGGACAAATTTCAAAGATCGACGTAAAATTCCCATTGTATTGTTCTGGGCCGACACAGGATCAGTCAGGTCCAGCCATAGATGAACGAAAGCAACCACTACAAGTGTTATGCCCTTGTAGTAGGTGCTTCACTAGATCCGTCCCGAAACCCAGGTCACTTGACAAATATTACGTCACTCAATCACCACCAACAATTTTAAACCAATCGAGAGGGCGCCGAAGGGACGCAACAGAGGTGTAAAAAGGAGGAAAACAGAACGCAAGGAAAAGAAAAAGTAGAAGATTTTCCCGCATTGCACACTTTTAAACAAATATCACCATTTGTAGTGCACTTTGCGGCGGCTATAGACTGGTTAAAGCTTTCATAGTAGACGAGATCTTTCTGGTCCCACCCAACTTAACGTACCGTCTTCCATCCAGAACAATTGCAGACTATGTTGATGAATGACCCGAATCAACCCACGATGTCGTCTAGGGTTCACAAAGTACTATATATCTACTTCTCATCTCTAGTCAGAATCCAACACAGGCCAACTTCCTTTTTTGTCTGGCTATCAAGATTTCCAATATGTTTCGACGTCGCTTTAGTAGTAACACCCAATTTCTCGGTGAACATTTGTGACAGGTATCGTCCAAAAGAACCTACAATCCTGAACTTTATACTCCGATATTTGCTAACCTTGTCGCTCAAGTGAAAATTACCATCTTTGAATTGAGAAAATTAATCTCAGTTTAAGTTGAAGCAGAGCTTCGCATATATGCTGTTTCCCGGGGAAAAAACTAAACATGTGTCCCATATGAAACTTATGTATGTAATTCCTGGCGACGTGCACTTATTATATTTGGCAGATGCTTAACTGATAAACAACAAAAGACGTTGCCACAGTTACGTAAAAATCGTAGGGAATATCAATCCATCTAAGATGATGATGACGATAACTCATAGTATACACCAACATCAAATTGTTAATTTCAAGCTCAATTCATACCCAATATATACTCTTAATACGGTTCAGACATTTTAATCAAATTATTCCGAACGTTAAGTGTTACATTTTCATTTAGTTAATTATCATTTCAATCTGCCTGCATATGAACATTGGCGGGCTCTTGCTGTGTGGGAGTGCCTTTCTGACTACATTCTGCCACCATTCCCTAATTGTTGATTCCATTAACTTTTCAATTTCCATGTTACTTTCGATTTCAATTCCAAAGCAATGCGCTCTTTCAATTTACTATCACCCTGCTTCTAACACAGTGATATCAAGATATTTTCATGATTATCCCTCTTCAGCTGAATATTAACCATCTCCAGAGTCTCCGGTCAGGGTTCGGTTAACAAGTCGCCCTTACAACACCCACACGAGTGAATATGTCATCAGTGGCGAGCCGAAGATTATATTTCTTCGTGCCGGAAAATATCCAAATTGTTTACGTTCCCATGCCAGAGGACACTTCGTCCTTAACGAAAAAAGGACAACACAGAATACGAAAAGAGACAGAAAACGACAGATTTTACGGTCAGTCTCAAGGGACATTTCTTTTTTGGATCCAACTACCCACACAACTACAGCTCAACCCACAAAAATCGCCTGTCCTAATGCCACCATCATCAACCACTATATAGCTTATTCCGTCACCACCAACCCATGCGCACGGTGCCACCAGCACAAGCACCACCGAATCATCATTACCATTTATTCCTCTACTGAACTCGGATCACACGCTGTACAACTGGAAGCCGGGTCACACAATGTGGGCTGCCGTACCCACCAAACTCCCTCAAGTAATCTGACCCAAATTTGATGAGAAAATGGAAACGCAGCCAAACACCCTGTGTACGTGTACACACCAATATCAGTATCAGCAACGCTTTCCAAATGACGACCCTCAATCTCAGGGGTTGAAGCCAAGAAATCTAAATCAAATGAAATAAATTAAATGCGACAAACACGGAACAGGACAACATAAGGCCATCCTGGTACTGTTCATACATATAATACATATACATATACAGTTTTTTATTTTTGCTTTCGATTTATTGGTGGTAACTGTTACGAATAGTTGGGGTGGAAGATCATCGAATGGTCCTGGGTTAAGCGATACGAACGACATTACAATGATGACGGGATTTTCGAAATTCTATGTTAAATGGGCAAAATGATAAAGGACACCCCATAGTAACAATCGTTGAAGTGCCACAGAGGTCCATACCGCAGATATTTATGGCGACAACTCGAACGGATAGTAAGGTTTCGATTAAGGATTCTAGTTACTATGATTTTGTTTTTGCTAGTATTTAAGCTGCTCTAAGAAAGATTACGAGAGGCCTTAATTTTGAGACACACAGAACACTTCTGATACTGTTACCTATATTACAGGCTGTAGTGTGCAGCCCTTTTGTTACAATACACATTCCTAAAAATTATTAACATATAGTACGTAATACCCTTAAATATGAAATGGTCCGTAGCAAATAATGTTCTCTGTTACATGATGCAGCAGTTGCTACGTGACGAGCGGAGTAACAGGTAAACTCTGTCCCGCCCCGCGATGAAATATCTGAAAGAAAGTTCCGCGGGGATCAACTGGAATATGTGCCTGGCATGCCTGGATCGCTCCAGAGGTATCTTTTGAAGAGTTCCACCTTTCTACCGAAAACGAAAAAAAACCAAAACAAAAAAATCCTTAAAAATCAAAGCGGTGTGCGAGTGGATATAAAAGTATATTTACATTGACGTGGAATGCCTAATATACAAGAGAAGGTCAATAAGTCCTTAGAACCGCCTACTATGCCGCTCCTAGGATCGCTAATGGTGTGTTTTTAGTAAGCATCATTTCTCATCTATCTATCAATTTTCAATTTATTTCACGTTTCAATTTTGCATGATAAATTGGGTATGAAAAAAATATCTGCGAGATGAGTGCCGTATTTGCTGAGAACCTTTGGAGCGCATGCGACGCAACCCAGATGAGTTTCTGCGCAGATAGAAGGCAAAACGGTGAAATAAGGTGGAAAGGTAATGACTACTCTGTTTTAGGTTGCATGTATTGTTATCTTCACTGAAAAAGGGACAAACGATAACTGGACCGTATTATGCGTCATTATTAGGTCAGCTACATGAGAAATCATCGGGAGATCCGATTCGGCTATACAGGACTCCTTCACGCGCAGCAGGCTGCACAATGACTGGGACTGCACATTAATGAGGGAAAAACTAAGTATATGGTGGCAACTTCTGCGAAGAGAAGACCCAACATTGGTCATACTATCAGGGTAGTGGAACATGAATTTGAAGTAGTGCAATCCTTCAACTACCTTGGGTCAACCGATAACAATATGGAAGAAGAAATATGCGAACGGCTGATCAAATCCAACAAACCCTACTATGGTCTATCAAAGTTCTTTAAATCCCGAAATTTATCCACAACATGCAAGCTACTACTGTACAAGACCATGGTCTTGTGGCGGTGCCGCCAAACCCCACGGCACACTTACCTAAAAACCCCCATAACCTCATCCCAAGTCGCATAAGTTTTGCTAATGCAATCGCATTAAGCACCTGAAAATGCTTTACGCACTAATTAGATCAAAGCTATAATCTTAAAGTCCCTGTAAAGAAAACTTACCTTTTCATGCATCACTTCGCATACAATTTTCCGTAAAATTTCTTTCTTTGCCTATCTGGAATTCCAAACCAATTCGGCACCTTCGGTATCAGACAAATTCCTGTAAACAAAATGATTCGGTTTGCATACAATGTAACCGTCATTACCGGGACCATAAATATTGCGCCGTCTATTTTCCAACTTCGCCATGTGTACGATAAATTTCTTTTGGTACACATTGGCCGGCGACCTTTTTGTCCCAGCAATAAACTTGCACCATATGCAAACAAAAGCAAATACACGCATCTAGCGTCTAGTGCTATAAAACGAATTTCTTCGCATGTGACGATGTATACAATCCGATTCCTTTAGCATCACCAGCGATACACATTTCCCACTGTGTAAATAGAAAAACCATTAGCACTTTTTCCTAATGGCGATACATTTACTTACGCATATCATTGCACTGAAAGAGTGCATGTCCTTGGTGGTCGCACCCTTAAGAGAAAAGTTTGTCTCTCTCTTCTCTTGTTTTCTTAACCCTCACCTGGGATGGAAGTCATGTCAGAATTCTAGCCTCGTTGAGTCCCTTACCATCCGCTGACCGCCATGGTCACGCGTCACTCCAGTTCTCCGTCACCGTGGAGACGCGTAATTACATACTCGAATATATCCGGATCCGGTCTTGGCCTTATTGGACAAATCTCTCCACCGGTCCCGATGTCGAGCCGATGTTATCCAGTTTGGCACTCCCAGGCTCTGGGCGCTCTGGTCTACACCATCCGTCCATCGCAGACAAGGTCTGCCGCGCTGTCACCTTCCACACATCCTGCCACAAAGGACTTTCCGGGCAGGCTCCTCTTCGCTCATTCGAGCTAGGTGTCCCGCCCTCCGGAGTCTACCGAGCTTGATTTTTCTTCCTACATTCATGGTTGTAGCGTCCTCCGGAATTGTAATTCTCCTTGAGATCTTTCTCTCGAACGCGGCCAAGAGTTCAGAGTGCCTTTTATTTGATGAATTTGAACTGCCGACAGCAGGGCAAACAATTCCTAGAAAAAAAATAACTCTACATGTAACGAATTTTCACAGGCCAAGCACACATATCACTTTACTTTATAAAAAAAGAATATTTGACGTTGGCACAGTTCACTCGAGAACCCCTTATTTTCAACCGAGCGCAAAGCGGACATTTCATGTAATACAACTCAATAATATAAAAAGTTCGTACTCTCTTATTAACTTCATATCTATCATAATATTTTAAACATGTCAAAAAATCGATTGTGTGGGATCGGTAAAGTAAGTACCCCAACAAGAAGTCCATGACAACAATAACGCCACTCGACTCGATTAACTTCTTCGGTGAAAATAAGTTGAAATGATGACCGCATATGAGACGTACACCTGTGTGTACACGGAGATGTGCACAGGATTACTAAAAATTAACAGATACTATTGTGGACTGGTAAAGCTAACCTGCTCGAAGTCCGAATTATTACATGAGAGAATGGTAATTCTATCAATAATCGCAGATAGTCCTGTGGAGGTTCTTTAAAGCATCCCCAAAGAACCACCCATTTCCCTTAAATCAACCTGCCTTCCCCTCACTCAACAAAGCCACTTACAGTTACCTTTTATTAGCTTTCATCTGAAAGTAAAACCTCACCAAAGGCATGCATATCAATTAAATTGTTCCGTTCATAATACATGAACCATATGCCAACCCGATCGGCTCAGCTCGTCTGCCAGTATGATTGGTAACCACACACCAATCTTTCAGCGTGTTCTTGTTCCAACAATCCGTTTGTCCACAAGAAAGAGATGCCGGGCAACTTGCTTGCTTGCACATCTGCTTGCCAAATTTCCAACGGTGATCGCCTAAACCGTTAGCCAATCATCGAGTTGGACACGATCATAATTGTTGTTTAAACAATCCAATCAACGACCATGTCCCCCACGATCGGTTTTCATCAAACCAAACACACAGTAACCTCACTGTGTTTATTTTACCAACCATCCGTTGGTCCATAGCCACACTGGGTAAGTCGTATGCTTGCACATCTGCAAGTCAAATTCCTCATGATCGGTCGCCCAAGCGACGAACGATCATCGAGTTTCACACGACCGATGATTGTTATTTAAACAATCGTATTAATGGCCATGCCCTATGATGCTTGCCCAAAATAAACATAGAGCCATCCAGCCTGGTCCCTTGCCATCGTTAGCGAGGTTTCTGTTGACTTAACGTCAACAAAAATATCTATCCTCCATCGTTCACCAGAACAATACAGCCAGCCTCCGTTCGCGATCATCTATTTGATCAGCCGCACCTTTGAATTTCTTTTTTGCGCATCATGCTTCTTTGCGAATTGATTTTCATCCAGACCTGTACGGTCACAGGGGAATTCTTCCAAAAACCACAATCGGTCGTTCATTGGTCATCACCAATCACGATCCGATTCGGCTCCCCCCATATCGATGGAAATTCACCACCATTGCAGCTAGGGGGTGTTGAGTGCAACAGCCACTAGCAGAGTCAAAAATCCTTCCTCCGTGGAGTTCGTTTCCTGTTTCGGTAAATTCTCCGCTTGAGTTCGGTAAATCATAAGTACTTATTTTTGTCATTTTTTTGTTTTGTGGATCGCACGGCGCATCGTTCGCTGAATGAATAAATGAACAGCGTCGTGATTAGCCCAATTCGACTTTACAAAGTGCTTTGACTTTCTTTGAATAATAATATGTGCTTTTAATCGCAATTAACATTTGTAACTTCAAACAGAAAAGAAATTTGTAACAATTTTGTAACATTTTATTCTTTACTTCTTCTGGACAAAAAGCTGCTACTGGCAGTAGGACGACTGCGCGCAGCTCGAAGGAATACTGGACGTGTCGATAGTGGAGTATCATCAATAAAGGACCTCAAGCCGTGTTTCACTTCTACCATATTCTCTGGCAGTTAGTGTTCTCACCTTTTCAACAGTGGAGTTTTTATTGAACCTGTCTCCTTGCTGATACCAAATAAAACCAACCCACAGTCCCAATAGAAATCCTGTGCACACAATTAAAAAGGCGGTATTAGGCGTTGATTTGATTAGTATGTTACTGACGAATAAATCCATGCCCTTTGCTTAAACAAGGTATTTTCGAGGGGTAATCATAAGCATAGTTGCTCTAAGCTGAATATCCAACCTGTGCGCGCAAATTGAAACCAGACGAAAAATAGTTTGTGGTAGAATGTAAGAAAAAGGAACTATGTTGTTTAGGGTAAAAAAATTATCTGCAGGCCAAACTAACCGACATCGGAATAGATAAATAGAGAACAACTAGAGGACAAGACCAAGTACAAATCGTAGAGGACGTAAGTGCAACGAATAAGTTTATAATACAACCGAACTAATAACGGCTTAAGCAATTTATCGAAACTCTTTTGACAATTAGTTTTAAAATTAAGATAACTACTGCATTACTAAACATTGTATTACATATTTCTTGCTATTAACCATAATCGGTTGTGGCGAAAAAAAACAGACGCTACACTCAAACTACCTAATTCAAAACCACCACATTTACGAATTAAGTGGTGGTAAAGATACTACCCGGTGGAATCAAACAATTGGCAGTTAGTGTATGTTTTACATTACAAGTCAAAGACCACTGTTAATATAATAATGTACCGATATTTTGTTCAATGGTCTTTGAATATAATTGATTTCTTGCTTTAATGTTGGTTGCCTGACTTTAGTCGATAATCGTTTCAGCAGGATAGTTAATTCTCCTTAGGTTTGATTGAAAACCGACATTTACGTCCCGTTTGAGAAATAGAAAAAAAGTCACCGTTTACATCAGACGGTAGAAATCAAATAACTTCGGAAGCGAGATAATATTAACACGGCGTTATATTACTCTCTTTTTAGGCTACCCTTATTGTCTCTAAATTACTTATTATATATATTACGTATTGATATGGTATTACGTTATGCCCCCGAAATTTCATTACCTCCCCCACCCAATCATTTAGACACGCTCAATAGATTAACACCAACATATACACAGTTCACTTTTATTATGTTATAATTCACTGTCCTCACCACCGAATATTTATTAGAGTCCTACGTGTTATCCTGAAATCCTGACACACACATACCGCTCTTAGCCCATGCCACCTAACCAGTCCAATATACTCACTTAAGAAACCATTCGTCAGCGCCATACACATATATTTGTCTCGCTTCCCGCTTCAATCAAATCACCTTTCCATTTGTGGTAGCCTGTTATCCCTTTACAAAACTTGCGTTCTTGTGTCCACTACTCACTCGCCTATTTATAAAATGGTGCTGGACATTTACTCTCTTGGCGGTTAAGACGACATAAGCAACGAATTGTTAGCTTTTAAAGTGTGTTCCGGGAATTAATGGAGTATTTCTAACGACCCTTTTCACTTGCCTAAGGACAGTTGCTCACCCCTGATTAAGTGGTTGAATTTACAGAAAATGTCAACAAAACTTCATTTCAACACTCCGATTCCTCGGAATTAATCGGCACGACAGGTGGCGCTTTTAATAGATGTCCGAACTATTGTGGCCGCCATGGTATTGAATAAATAAATAACACGGTGGCCCAGTTTTATCGTTGCTAGCTTTTCGATGTTCGCCGGGAGTAATTACGTCCAAGTGTTTATGATTTGATTTTATTGTGGCAGATGGGAGTGGCATTGTTTTTGGATATTGATAACACCCCCGGGTGGCATAAGGCATTAGGCTTCGTAGCCTACATTTCAACAGCATGACCGTCAGACGGGTAATCAATATATTTTGCTGGAACGGGAGAACAGAGGAATTTTCGATAAAGGAAACCTTGACGATATCCGGTCACTTCCACCATTTATAGAGTTCCAAAAGGACTTTGTCCTTGTGGACTACCTTCGGTCAAAAATGCTAAGGCCAGACTGTCCGTAGTTTTCGTAATAGGATGGTATGAGGAAACAAACTCATATTTATTGTTTTCATTTAATGCAAATTTTAGGTCAGTTTACAAGAAATCCTTGACAAAATTCGGCCACAGTGAAGTAATGTGATGTCCTCATTTTCCTTCATTTTTATGGGGTTTTGTGACGTAGATTTGTAGATTGAAGATGAGCCCTGATTACCGAATTGTACCGAACTATACCACTCCTTGAACAAAAATACTAGTATTCAATTATTATTATTATATTATATTTTATTATATTATATATTTTTCATGAAGAAAAATATTATACAAGGGCAGAGTGATAAGTCCGTGAGTTTTTGAATAAAAGATATTTTTTAAGTATTTTATTTCCGAACATAGTCTACTTTTAGCTCGATACATTTAGTCGAGGGTTTTTCCAATTTTTTTCTTCCTTCAAAAGAGGCGTTCGTTTTTGGGGTGACCTCTCCCCATTCGACCCTAATCTTCTATCACTCAGCCATTTCTTCACGTTTGGTAACAGGTAATAGTAGCAGCAGGTTACATCTTGAGAATATGCTCTATGAGGTAGCAGTTCGTTGCCCAATTTGTGGATTTTGCTTGATTATGCTTAATCAAACTCAAATTATAGTTTTTTCTCATTTTCATTAAAATTCACGAACACTTGCAAGCGTTTGTTCAAACGTTGACAGTAGTCTGGCTATTATCATCATCATCGGCACCACAACCGAGAACCCGTATTGGCCTTATTTAGCAAGTCCTGAGGCTTGTTAAATTTTCCATAATCATTTGTTTTTTCCGAGCAAGGTCTTGCGCCAGAGGCTCAACGACGGGGAATCGAATCCCGGTCTCCCGCGTGACAGGCGGGTATACTAACCACTATACTATCAAGGAGCAAACTGGCTATTACTGCGCGGAAAATTGAAAAAGTTACTGACTTATCAAACTGCCCTTCTATCATAATGTATCGTTTCCGTGGAATTGATCACTATATGAGTATTTGGTTCTTATGAGTAACACAATCTGTGTTATGCTTATTTTGTGCCGCCATAGAGATGTTCCACATGTGCTGTCTGAATTCTATGATGCGCATTTGAATTTTCATATGCTTTTACCGGTACTCATGACGATATGTCAATCTCTCTGCGATCGTCGAAGTGTGTAGACGCGTCCTACCACTGCTTTTGAAAAACAAAAGAGAAAAGAAAAATTAAAAGAAAACACGTGTGCGCGTGCAGACATAAATGTGTGACCGTCATTAGGAACGGTCTGTGGCCGAACAATAGTGTATCGTGTATAATATTAAGTGGAAAATTTTGTGAAATTTTTGCGCGACATTTTAAAATTTAAGTAAAATTGGTAAACCAAAACATAAAATCAGCGACCGCATCCGGAGTTTGCGTTCGCAGATGCTGGTCAGCGGCCCCAGTACTGCCGAGCTACCTAAAAAACGAAAGAAAAAAACTGCTCACAGTCCTCTGAACGCACCGAAGAAAGTAGCTACAATGGCTACTCAACTAACAACGGAATACCACAAAAAATACGATGACGCGATGGAAACAATAAGGATACTAACAGCCCAAATGGAACAACTACAAGAAAAACTTCGTTCTCTTCAAGCGCAAACCAAAACCAATGTCGACGTCCCCATGAAGGAAGTTCCTCCCCAACCCATCTCATTAACATTGAACAATAACCCATCATCATCGAATATCTCGCCACCGCCCCAAGATACCCACAAACCAGAAGACCACTGGCAAACAGTTGGACAGAAATCTGCAAATAAGGTGAGACCACCCCCAATCTATATTAAAAATCCTAATAGTACCAAAGAAGTCATCAAGGCGCTTGAGAATGCCCTTGGACACAGAAATTTTACCACGGACTCAAAAGGATCTTCGATCTCTATCAAGACGATGACTCTAACGGATCACGACATGGCAATAAGAAAACTCGCCCAGATAAAACCAAAAACATTCATCATAAGGCACATTGATCCAGCATGGACTACCGAGGAACTTACACTCGAAATCTTGAGATTGGACTACTTTCAAACCCCACACATGAGGGAGAATAATATTAGGAGCTTGCGAATCATACAGATCCCACCGAACGGTGATGTCACCCAACTTAAACAAATAAAATATTTGTTCACACACAAAATCACGATCGAGGAGCCACATAAACAGAGCATTCTCCATTGCAAAAGGTGTCAAGGATCAGGACACCTAGCAGTTGCGTGCCACCTAAGTGCACGATGCGGAAAATGTGCCGAACAGCATATACCAGGAGAGTGCAAAGTGAACCCGCCTGGCACAGAACCATCAATAATTCAGCAAACAAACGCCGATGGATCAACATCCACGAAAAAAATTACCATAACTTGCTGTAACTGCGGAGGCCCACATCCAGCTAGTTTTTCACAATGCCCCGAAAAGCTACGGATTCTGGAGAGACGTTCGTTACACACGGTAACTAATACGGCCAAACCAGCTGCAACGAAACCCTTATCACCACAACCATCCCATCTCAGGGGGTCAGGAACATCATATGCAGAAATTACGAAAAGTTCCCGTAGCTGCCCGAAATCTCAACAACCCAACCCCAACGTTCTCAACCTGGATATCTTGGGATACATCAGGAGTCTGGAGACACTACTACCAACCTTAAAACACAGTTCCGAATTGGAAAAAAAGGTCAGATCTTAAATTTAATAACTTCCCACATCCTTTCCCTTAACGTATAACTTAACCCTTATCTGCCTCAACTCAGAGTCCATTTATTCCCACACCCGTAGACAACACCTCCGACTGTTTGTTGAAAAGTTCTCCCCAGATATTCTTCTGCTTTCAGAAACTTGGCTGAAATCCACTTCTCGCGTTTACATACCTAATTACACATTTGTGTCCAACCCACGAACCTCTGGCCCTCATGGACGTACGGGAATCCTAATACATAAAAAATTCCAATTTGCTGAGATTAGATTTGCTAATATAACTAGTGTCGAATACACGGCTGTTAAACTTTTCTGCCGAAATAATAAAGTACTGGTCTTGTCCTCCATATACATTCACCCTTCTCGTGAACCAAACTTCCCTAGTGCAGACATCTCACAAATAATCCAACAGTCTCTGGCAGCACCTTTCATAATAGGAGGAGACTGGAACGCACGACATACTGCATTTAATGACATCAAATGCAACAAATACGGCTGTCAACTCCTTGATCTCCTCCGACTTCATCCATATGTCTACGCAGACTGCCCGTTGCAACCTACTCGAATTTGCAGCTCAACCAAGTCAACAATCGATTTCTTCCTAAAGTCTACAGATAGCTATTCATCTAATCCTCCCACAGTGTCCTTCACATTCCCTTCGGATCATGGCTCTGTCCACACCTCGGTTCAAATCCCCTCGCTTGAACCACTCTACACTCTGAATCCTATTCCAAATTTCACCAAAACAAACTGGAAAAAAGTCAATAAGGATATTGCTGCTAGCTTTTCAAAATTTTCTTTACCGGAATCTTCTAACCTGCCCCCTACACAAATTGACCAAGCAGCGGCCCAAATAGAGCAAATACTGGGAAATGCTCTCTTCAGCCATACTCCCACTATCGTTCCTCATAATCACTTAGGAAAACCCCTACCCAACCTACTCACAAAATTATTACGTATAAAAAAACAACTCCGACGAAAATTGCACACTAGCTACTCACCTTTTATTAAACAACAGATCCAGCTATTGACCTCCCTGATAAATGGACAACTAAAAGTTTTCACTTATCAGACCTACACATCCACCTTAAACAGTATCAAACCAAATCGCGATCTATTTAAAAACATAAACAGACTAACGGGTCGCAAACTCAAGCCTCGAACAGATTATCTTATTCACCCAACTAATAATAACATCGTCCAATCGGACACTGATATAGCAAACTGTCTCGCTGAACATTTCTGCAAAGTCCATAAGCAAAACGATACCCTCCCAGTAACAAATTTCCACGATACCGTGAACGATTACATTCCACGCTCACTGGAGCCATCCCTCACACCATTTATTACTGAATTCACCGAAAGCAATAAAGCATCACACCCCGTAGGAATCGACACATTCCTAAGCCTTGAAGAACTATCCGAAGTCATTACTTCACGTAACAATAAAAAATCGACTGGCTTAGATGGAATCCCTAACCTCCTATTCAAAAGACTCCACCCAGGCAATTTGCTCCCGATTCTCGTTCTTCTCAGCCACATAATAAACGCTTCACATTTCCCTAAAAGTTGGAAAACAGCGGTGATCGTCCCTATCAGCAAATCTGGGCCCTCCAAGTACCCGGATAACTTCCGTCCGATATCGCAGCTAAACTCGCTTAGCAAGATTCTTGAATGTAAAATCTACAAAAATCTTCTCTCATTTGCCAGGGATAACTCCCTCATTCCGAACTCTCAATTTGGCTTCCGCTCACAACACTCCACTTGTCATGCTCTCCTAAAACTGACACATGATGTGACGATCCACCTCCAAAACCAATCCCCAACGGTATGTGTCTCCCTAGACATAGCTAAAGCATTCGACTGTGTCTGGATCGCAGGACTGTTATACAAACTTCATTCAATGTATGGATTAAACATCCACTCCACAAAACTTCTCGCTTCTTACCTCTCTGATAGAAAGTTCATGGTGAAAATAAACTCAACTCTCTCGACACCTTATAGCATAACCGCAGGAGTTCCTCAAGGATCCATCCTCGGCCCACTACTATACCTTCTTTATACATCAGACGCACCGCAGCCACTGTTACCCAATACAACAATGCTCAACTATGCCGACGACACTTTAATTTATTCAAGCAACAAGCTTGTCAAGGAGGCAAGAAACTGTATTAACAGATATCTCCCAATCCTGTCAGCCTACTTTACCAAGTGGAGAATTCAACTAAATCCAACCAAAACTCAGCTCATAGTTTTTAAAGGCAGAAACGCGAGTTGTACAAACAACACTATTCGCTGCCATAATAAAATCAGAATTAAAATAAATAACAATATAATTAAACCCTCCAAAACCTTAAAGTATCTAGGTATAACCTTTACCAACAATCTGTCATTCTCCGCCCACATTAAAAATACGATTCGTAAAGCCACAACCCAACTGAACCTCTGCAGAAAAGTCATGTACAAACCGAATGGTCTCTCTCCCAAAGTCAAATCACTTATCTACAAACAAATAATCAGACCCACTCTCACATATGCATGCCCGATATGGTACCATATCACACCCGCCCAAATGGAGAAGATAGGCATTTTCGAAAGGAAATGCTTCAGACTTATCACTGGCCTCAACCGACATCCTAACTCCCACAAATATTACAACAGTAGTTCGCTCTACTATGCCGCTAATATTGAACGTATAGATCGACGCTTCCTCGAGCTGTCCATCAAATTTATCGAAAATCTTCCCAATAATCCCAATCCGATAATAAATGCGCTCACATCGACTCCGTCAGACAACCGAACTGCCTACCCGAACTGTCTCCACACCAGAACCCTCTTCACCTCTGGCAGGTTGGTCAACAACTCCAATGAGATCGTATACCACAATACTGAACTCTCACCTCACCAGTTTAAATATTGTAATATACAACCCTGCTCTAATATCTTGCGTTTCAACGACCAATCGGAAAGTGTTCCCCCAACCCATATCCCCGACTCATAGTACCCACCCTAACCCAAATTCCACCCATCAACGACTATACCTCCCGCCCCACCCTATTCTAACTTATTGTAATAATAATAGATTTAATAATTAGATAAGCTAGGCTAAGCTAAGTTAAGTTAAGTTAAGTTAAGCAAATTAGTTATAGGTTAAGTAAATAATTATATCCTGGTTTTCTGACTTTTTCCAGGAATCCCCACCTACTCCTATCTTGTCCACCCATGAAATATATAACTTTATAATAATGTTTGAAAAATGTACTAGCAAGTATGTGTAAACGATTAAAGCTAAGATAATTATAAGTTATCTGTATTACTTATTGTAACAAATCATTTATGGTCAATAAATACAGAAATGTAAAAAAAAAAAAAAAAAAAAAAAAAAAAAATGACGATATGTGGAATTACGTTAAGCTGACTCCGATTCATGGTGGGGATGGCCCCATGGTATTATATTTCTAAGTTAAAGCCACGGTTGTGCTTTTTTTATATCAAGTGTGTTAGAAATATCCGAGTATGAGTTAAGACTTATTATATATTTTACTTAGATATGACTTTTGAGTATTTATTTCTTAAAACTTATATCCTTTATAAAAAGTGTACGGAAATACCGCTGTTCTTTGTAACTTTAATTGAAATTTGTTTTATTTTATTTATTTTTACGTTGGCACATCTCTCATTGATATTATCACTAATGGCATCATAAGCATTAAAATTAGTATTTGTAAGCGACTTGAGTAGGGCCTTAGAATATACTCACAGTTTGTACCCTCATCCGCCCCGAGGGAAAAATCGTCAGAACCCAATAACTTGGACATAAATAAATTTACATGAAAATCGTGCTAAAGGATTCTGTGCAATTTCGTTGCTGGCTTTACGTCACCCCGACTGATGTCGAGACATGTGGCGGTTCCGCCAAACCCCACGGTTCACTTATCTAAAAAAAACCCCATAACTCCCATCCAATCATATAATTTCGCTAATGCAATAGCATTAGCACCTTAAATGCTTTACGCATCTAGGATTATCTAAGGTATAATCTAAAACGTCCCTGTAAAAGAAAACTTACCTTCATGCATCTCTTCGCATATAAGTTTAGAACGGAGAAAGTTAGAGTCGCCAATACAGACTAATTTTTATTTTTAATGTAATTTAATTTTTTCACATTATATTAACAACGACGTTTCGATCATTGTATTTGATCGTCATCAGGTCTAAAAAAGTTTATAATGATGTTAAAACTTAATATTTAACAATAAGACACGCATTAATTAATTTAAACTAAGCTTACCAACAACAAAATGGAACCGAGAAAATTACAATATAAATTAATTTCACAACAATATTGAATTAAATGAATTAAATAAATTAAATAAATAAAATTTACTCTGACAATAAATTTGAAAGAGAAGTCAATTACTAAAAACACGTTAATCAATAATGTTACTCAATAACACATAAAAGAACCACTAAGTGAGCGCCGGCATATACAAGTCATGGAATTTAACTGTGTCTGTCTGTAGATTCAAGGTGCGTGAGTTGGCCTTGATCTAAGACATTTCAGACACAAGAAGTTTAGACAAAAGCGCTTCCTTATCTTTGATTTTGATCCTCTCCCAATTAATGACATGAGAAGGATGGTCCAGTCGATGTTTTGTTATGACATTGTGGTACTTGGGATGACAATTATTGTTATTTCGATGCTCTTTAATGCGGGTACTGAGTTTTCTCCTTGTTTGGCCTATATAGGTGGCAGCACAGGTCAAACACTCTAATCGATAAACAACATTGGTGTTATTTTGTTGCTGTAATTTGTCTTTTCTCAGTGTAACAATATGGTCCAATCTGTTGTTAATAGAGTTAATAACACGTATATTATAGTTCTTTAGTTTTCTGTTCAACTGGTCAGTAAGACGATTAACATACGGAATCGTAAGAGTGGCATCAACTTCGACTCTCGTTTGCCTCGGACTATTACGCAATCTTCTGGTGTGTTGGGTGGAATGAATTGTAATGTAACACTCGTCCTGAGAAGTTCGGTTTTTGGTACCAATTGTAAATCAATAGGTTATCTAAACTTCTAATGACCTGTACATCAAGAAAACTAATTCTATTATTAGTTTCCATCTCATATGTAAACTGGAGATTGGGATTATATGAGTTAAACACATTTAAAGTGTGTTCAATTTTGTTGGTCGGTAAAATCATAATAATAAATACTTCTCCGTTCTAAACTTATATAATAACAGACGATTTTAACTTTACAATAGACAAAATCTTCGCATATAATTTCTTGTAAGATTTCTTTTCTACCTTTTCAGGAATCCCAAAACCTATTCGGTACCTTCGGTTCCCAGGCAAATTTCAATTTCCCACACCTGCACCGCAATCTCCACCGCATACCTGAAACATTTCCTTTTACAAGGACATTTAATACTTTCAACGCGCTAGATAAAATTCCTAAAAATAGTTCCTTAATGTAATAGAATAAATACAAAACATTCGGCACCCATTGTCATTAATTGAAATACAACGACGGACGGCTTGTTTTTACAGCTGCAGCAAGCCGACCAACGATTCATTGTTCAATAAACAAACAATCACCAATCCCATTAGCACTGTTTTTTCCCAACGTCTATTATAGCGACGATACACAGCGTACACATGACCCTCATTACCGGACGAAGCAATTTGTCGCTTTTTCCATGGTCTTTGCCGCCTGTCTGCGTCGTGGTTACATTGCCTTCGAGCACGTGTAAACAACATCAGATTTGAACGCTCACACACATACCACCATGATCTTCATTACAAGATCTGGTTTCCTATTCCACCAAGAGAGACTTTACGTTTCTCTGGTGGTAGGTAAAAACGATAACCTTAGTGGATATGATATCTACCATGGCACCACAAACTCACCCCATAAGCGATGATAATAGCTGAGTCCTTTAACATGCGCTGTCCGCCACGGTCATGCCGACTTCCGCTCTCCGACCCGAAAAATCATCGAGGCGCGTCTGGGTAATAATTTAGGAACCAAAAAAGAACAATAAAATAAGTGAAAATCATGTGCCTCATAGACATAACTCGCAGTTCCCACGTACAGTGTTGTGTCGAATAGTCGATTGTGCTTTTTTATTGACTTCACAATGTAACTCTCACGCAGTGCTACCGTAAAATGTTAGTATCCCAAAAGAAAATGAAACGGAAATAATAATCCATGAATTCAAACAAGTTATTCCAATAATAGTGTTTTTCCTTGATTTAGAAATAAAACTAAAACGAAATAGTGTGTTTTATTTTTACTTGTCCGGTGTTTGTGCTTTTCCCTCGGTGTTGTACTTGTCGGATACCTTAGTGATTTATGGGGACGAGGTAGAACTCTCGCTTAGGCTGGCGTCACGACGTCGTATCCCCCACAGACACTTTTCCAAGTTTTTTCACACCCCATCGAGTGGATACCCAGCTGCTCAGATGGTGGTTGTTGCAAATCTGTTGTATGTAATTTTAACAACAATTGTATATAATTATTTTTTAACACACAACTTACCCCTGTGTGTTTTTGAGGGAAAACCCGCTGGTGGGTCTTCGTATCCTATGCACCCGCCTCAGCACTTCAGGTATAGTTCCTTTTTACTTTTAATTGCAAGTCCAATAAAATAACAAAATGTATTAGCAAAGGAGAAAACTTTATTCACATGCACTCGAATAACAAAATGCAAATTTTATTTCTTTTCAATAACTTCAATATTTATAAAACACAATCCTTAAAAACACAATCTTTATTTCATTTCAATAATTATTTTTCTTTAGCTTTCGCGCACCGCACAACCACTCGCGTTCGCTATTCGATTAACAAGAAGGCACCCATCGTGTCTTGCCATCCATATCCTTGCTTTTTTTTTCTTTTTTTTTTTTTTTTCTTTTCTCTCTGGTTTCACTTCCTTTATACCGGAAGTACATACATCAAGAGAGATTTTGGAGAAACTATTGTCTGTGTTCAGTATATAACATTCGTGACTCTAAAGGTCGAAACAAATGTTATACACTGGGATTGGAATTTGTAAAAAGGGTTGATAATTGAATTTACATATTTTTCTATTGCATAGTGGGAATATTCTATTGGAATTTAATATGATGTTTTGATATCGCTTAAGGATATGGATCAGCCATGACTGGATGTATTTTAGGGCGTGAATATTAACCGATGTTAATTATATAACAAATCTAACAAAACTAGAGACTAGCCTACACGCCCCAATTTGGTGGCGGAATGTATACCGCGAAAACGGCCGCGATATTGGGAAACTCCTAGCACTGTTTGATCACGGTTACACAACCACTCACTTCTTAAACGAGCAGCCTCGCCAGTTCTGGAGTTGTGAGGCTGCTAACTGGAACGATTTGTGGGATTTCCGTTATCTTAAGAAATTTTCTTCTCACGGTCGGTGGGAATGTATCGTGACTTGGACACTATCAAATATCGGCAGGTCCCACTCCAGAAAATAGGGCTATTCTGTCGGAGCCAATAATATGTTTACCCCACCCCGGATTCTTCTCCTCAAGACATCTGAAATTAGACCCACATTCGTTTCTATTCACATGTTTGAAGCTTTACTATTAAACAAAAACGCAGGGTTAACATCGGGGCTGACTTTTGTCTGTTTTACAGAAATCATCACGAGGACTGTTACTGTCTGTTTTACAGATATCATCACGGGGACTGTTACTTAGCGGCTTAGGTATTATTCCGACGTTTATTTGCGCCCATCGTCATCATCATCGTCGGCACTACAACCGGGATCCGGTCGTGGCCTTATTTAACAAGTACGAGGCTTGTTAAATTTTCCATATTAATTTGTTTGTCTGGGCAAGGTTATCAGCCGTGCGCCAATTTGCGCCCCATATAGTAACAATAATAGTTTACACGACTTGTAATGTGACCTTCTCGAAGAAGCTACCTTACTGTTGGCCACTCTAGCACCTACAAAAAATATCAAAAATCAATAATCGACGAATTTTTATAAACTATATGAATGTAACAAGGGCTTCTCGATAGTATAGTGGTTAGTATACCCGCCTGTCACGCGGCAGACCGGGGTTTGATTCCCCGTCGGGGAGCCTCTGGTGCAAGACTAATGACCTTAACCGAAACAAACAAATCATTAAGGAAAATTTAATAAGCCTCAGGACTTGCTAAATAAGGCCAAGACCAGTTCCCGGTTGTAGTGCCGATGATGATGATGATCATGATGAATGTAGCAAGAAGTCATCCATGGAAGGCGACATTTTTCCACCATTTTTTCTGTCTTTAAAGTAAAAAAAAAAAATTATGCATATATTATCATGATTGTTCTCATCCAATGACTCAAATCTACTTAAAATAAAGCAGTTTTTGAGAAATCATAGCCAACAGCTTGAAAAACACGATTTTTTTCAGGAAACGTGATTAAAGATTTGATTAACGATTTTTCTGTGTTAAATTAAAATAATATACTGTGTATAGAGTCGTACCCTCGAATTTTTTGCTTATCGACATTTGGTGATACATTTGATATGGGCGCTCGATTTCAATTTTCCACTAAAAAGGTGGGTCTCGCTTTTGTTCCATAACTTAAAAAAAATTAAATCAGAGGATTTTACGTATATGTTCTACCTATCGTTTACTATTATAAAAACAAAAAAGGAAAAATTTTGTTTGGTCGATGCTGATGAAAACCTCCCCTTTCTTTGGAAATCGGCCAATGATCTGGTACCAAACTCGAGCATCCAGGAAATAGCAACCTTATTTTATATAAATGAAGGCACTATGGGATCCAAGAAACCTTTAGCAATACTATGGAGTCTTCTGGGATCTCACAAACTGGCGCTGTCCAACTTTTCTTATTCCTATTCTTATTTCTATTCCTATTCATATTGCTATTCCCATTCCTATTCATATTCCTATTCCTATTCCTATTCGTATTCCTATTCATATTCCTATTCCTATTCCTATTCCTATTCCTATTCCTATTCCTATTCCTATTCCTATTCCTATTCCTATTCCTATTCCTATTCCTTTTCCTATTCCTATTCCTATTCCTATTCCTATTCCTATTCCTATTCTTATTCCTATTCCTATTCCTATTCGTATTCCAACTCATACTCCTACTCCTACTCTTACTCCTACTCCTACTCCTACCCCTACTCCTACTCCTACTCCTACTCCTACTCCTACTCCTACTCCTACTCCTACTCCTACTCCTATTACTACTCCTACTCCTACTACTACTCCTACTCCTACTCCTACTCCTACTGTTACTCCTACTCCTATTCCTACTCCTACTCCTACTTCTACTCCTACTCCTACTCCTACTCCTACTCCTACTCCTACTCCTACTCCTACTCCTACTCCTACTCCTACTCCTACTCCTACTCCTACTCCTACTCCTACTCCTATTACTACTCCTCATCAGAACTGATTTAAGTTACATTAGTTAAAAAAAAGAAAGCAATTTCTTAATACTTTCTGTTGATCCAAATAGCATTAATGTAATGCAACTAACCGTACACAATATATGGGAAGACCGAATATTCCTAATACTTGCGCTTTTCCGCATTCAATTCATAATACCATCGAGTTTTCAATCTCTGTTATAAACAATGATAAGAACAACCTTCACAAGTATCTGCTTGCGACCCGAACCCTCACTGAGCGTGTTTAAATGTCCTACCATTAATGAAAATTCTACCATCTCTTAACAGCGTCCTCTCAATTGAAATATCTACATGAACTACCCACCCTCGAATTGGAATCTCATAAAATTCAAACGCAAAACACCGATCAACCAACAACAGGTCCTTGCCTCCATATCAACACCCCTGTTCTTGGCGGCAATATGATTCAATACCCACTTCCACCATTCTCCTGTCAATCTTTAACTTAGTGATTTAAATTGTTTTTGCAAATTTCTCTTTGGCTTAACATATGCGCTTATAGTCCAAATGTACCGCCAATCGACCATGTGCTTGTGTACGCAGGGTAAGTCTTTATTTCCGAAACCACCCGCCAGTTTGAATTTTTTTTTTGCTAAACACGACGCTGGTTTGTTTTACTCACCCTGACGAAAAGATAAAATATCTAAATAACCCGCTGCTACGGATTCAAAATATTAGACTCTCGTGGTTCTTTTCGCCTACTGTCATTCGTTGAAGAGGAGGGTTAAATATGAAAATGTCAGAGCTTAAAAAAGTCACCCCAGACAGCAACTAAAAAGTATGTGAACGGAAATGGAATAAGCCGAGGGAGGATTTCAAAACAGAACAATGACAAGAGCTCGCCCTCTACACGATTACAAACTAATAACGGTGATATGACCACCGAATACAACCTCCAACAAGAAAGAGGACAGTCTATGGACTCATCGCTGTCCGCCGCATAATATACGACCGGGATGTCAGGTCTTCCACTATCAGAAGGGGGTACAGATACCATATGCACGAAACTGACAGAAAGTCCCTTACTTTGGTATCATCCGCTCCCATTATTACTGTCCAGTTTGTCGCCTTTATCTTGGTTTTATGCCGATAAAACTCAGGCTTTCTTTTCGTCCTACTTCTGACTGACTTGTTACCCTCCTGCAGGCTGTAATGGTAAACTCCACAGTACCAGTCGAACAGAATATATACTCACAAATAAGTAGGTACATTCATACTCCAGAGGTTTGTTGAATGTTAAGCTCAGCTGAATAGAAAGCGACGCCAGGTTGGAAAAGTGGGAGGGTGTGGTAAGAGCAGAAGGACGCAATGAAGATTGCAATTCCACCCAACATTAAGGGATGAAAAAGCTTTTATCGGAGTGTTGCCTTTAGCTTGTAAATGGGAGTACAAGGTGATTGGTATTGTTATGTATAATACCGTGGGGTAATATTTATCGTATACGTACTTGGTTCTTAATTATTTATCCATAACAATAAAGGTTTTTTCTCGAACATAAATTTACCCCTACAGTGCCATAATTTTATTCCGTAATTTGGAACTATGCATTTCAATCATATTATTCAACACCACCCAAATGGTATGTGATTCTATTGATATAGCATCATCAACTAATAATAAATAAATCGTGGTAATAAATTGCATTATGGAATATTATGTAATACAGTATGGGTTCAAGAAATTCAACTCTAATTTTGACAGTTGTCAAACTTGAGTGTGAACAAAATTGTGATTGGTCTCAGTTGAGGTTTGTCATTTTACAATATGGAAATCAGTCTGTTCGCACATATTTAATTGACGGTCGCCCGTCTTGCAATATGGTGCGTTATCGGCACGTTATATTCTCGAGTCTGGACACTCCGCGCAATTATTTATAGAGATTCTCATTAGAATCATCATGTCTAAAGTCGGAGTGTTCGCTCCTATATTGTATATCCGCATGCAAGCTCTAAGATTTTTTTCTCTCAACTATTCTTAACTTTTCCATATTCAATGGATCAATATTCCATCATACAGGAATTGCATAAGTCCGCATTGAACGGATAAATACTTGGTAGCAAATTATACTTGTATTAGATCACAGGCAGCTTGAGAAAGGAAATGGTCTTGAGAGACATACATGCCGCCCCAGCCTTCTGCAACTGTGCTTATACACGTTCCCCATAGTATCGGATTTTCCAATAGGGACTTGACAACCTTTTTTTAAATAAAACGCAAACCATTTGAGATATTTGAACTTTAAACTTTATTATCGGCTTGAAGTACAATCAAAACATTTATGAATGGAACTCGACTTCGTTCAACTTCGGGCACGTTTGCAGCGGTCGATTCATTGGACCCAATTTTCGAAGACTCGGCCACACATTTCGGCCGAAACGGCTATTTCGCGTTCAATGTTGACTCTGAGCTCTTCCAACGTCGTCAGCTTGTTGGCATAGACCAATGACGTAACGCCAAAGAAAATAGTCTACAGGCGTTAGGCAAACGAGGCGGCCAACCGACTGGCCCATTTCTTGAGATAACACGCTCATCAAACTTACTCTTCAATAAATCGATTGTATCGTGTGTTGTGTGGCTTTTGGCACCGTCCTGTTGAAACCACATGTCGCCCAAGTCCATATCTCCAATTCGGGCAAAAAATAATAGGTAATCATGGCGCGATAACGATGGACATTCACAGATGAAGTGGTGATTCATGAAGCACATGTGGATTTTCACCCGACCAATAACGCATGTTTTGCTTATTGACAACCCCATTGAGCCAAAAATGAGCTTCGTCACTGAAGATGATTTTGCGATGAAATTCATCATGATGGCGCATCTTTTCCAGAGCCCAATCGGAGAACGTACGTCGCTTCAAATGGTCCATCGGCTTTAATTCTTGAGTCACCTTGATCATGTATGGATGTAAACCAAGATCCTTACGCAAATTCGCCATAGAGTGGTCTGGGCGATGCCGAATTCTTGAAAACCCCGTTTGTCACGAACGCCTCATCGGCAGAGATATTTTCGACACTTCGACCAACCCGTTGTCTCACTGACACGGCAACATCACACAATGAATATGTAGACTCAAATTTTGGCACTAAACTTGTTATTGCCTATCTACTAGGGCGATAATTACGACCGAAAATTAAAGTTAACGCTCTTAAAGTTGCGGTCACCGACTCCAAATGTCGGTAGTAAATTTTTTATAATTTGCAGACGTTGTTCGTTCGTGTATTTAATCATGATGAAAATGCTGAGTTTACTAAATAAATTGACAGTGAAAGGGTACGTTCACAAATGAAATTCAAAGTTGTCAAGTCCGTATTTGAAAACCCGATACAAATGATATTTAACTACAGTCTTGGGTTCCACCCGCAGACCATCTGAACTCAGTATTTTGAAAACTTTCCAATTACGTCTCAAATCTGAATTTCCGCTTATTATTCGGCTGCAAAGAATAATGCTAACTAAATCGACTGAAGTTTGGATTTGCTCAATTTTTGATCCCCTTGCATACAGAGTAACGTCGTTCCTGCAGTTCCTTGAGTATATCAAAAATATGTATATCAAAAATCCGTTACCGTGCCTCATAGCAGACGATTTACTACATTGAAAATTCTGATTTTCTAACAAATTTTCTGCCATAGATCATTGGCATGATCATCTTTATAAAATTGACATTTAATTTAATCCCATCAAGGTTATACAGGTACATGCAGCTGTACTTCGAGAATTCCGCACGTGTTGTTATTGCTATTGTTAATGTGATAATTTGCGTGATTCAAGAATTTGTCTTCTTCGTGCCAGTTCCAGTGACTGTTTGTTTTTGTATTTGGTGGCATTGTCTGTCTCTGGTAATAGGTTCTGCTGATTCGTCAACTTCCTTTTTATACTTTTCTGTTATAAGTAAAGCCTTATTATCTGAAACTAGTCTCTTGTTATTTTTTGGACATCTCCTTTGGGAGCCATAGTTTGGATTAATAATATTCACAAGCATGATCATTTACACCCGTAATACGTTTCTTACACAAAAAACAATTTTTTTGCGAATAGCACAATCAAGCACGTGGGTTTTCGTCGTGTTTATTATAACAGCGCGCAGCTTGTTTATTCGTCAGCATACATAACATGCAAACAAAAGAATCCGGTTCTTCCCGCCGGCATAGATACTGTGCACAATTACCATTTATCACCTTATGCTTCTCTAACGAGATGGAGTGTATTTACCCAGCTGCACTCTCATCGCCTAGGATGCCCGTCGTTGATTTTCCCTCTGTCCTTCGTCCCTGGTGCGATTTCGTTTTTCCTTAACCACAGTGCACGGGCAAACAAAGTAATCTTCACGATCACCACCAGGATCTATCCATCGAGATCCTCTCCCTGGCTACTCACCAGAGATAAATGTTCTCTCTCCACCGCAAAACTCGCCCCGGTAGTGAGTTGGCTCTGCACGAGCCAAGGGCGGAATAGCGGTCGAGCAAAAATGACTAGTCTTTAGCCAATCGCCGCGGGGTCGAGTCGTTCCCCACTTTAAATAACAAGCGAGTCGAGTTGGAACGGAGAGAGTTGTCGGGCGTTTCACGAAACGCTGCATTTTTGTGTTCGCTGAAAAAATTTAAATAGAGAACCTTGTTAAGTATTTCCAAAGGTCCCGAATAGTTTTGCAGTAACACCAGACAGTGTAATCAACAGTAAGGATTTAAATAAAGAACCTTGTTAAGTGTTTCGGTGGAATACTTCTGGACCCGTGTCCGTGTCGGCACACAACAAAAAATGCCACAGGGCTACCATCCCATTTATTGGGTTAATTCAAGCAATATAAGTACAATACTTGCAAGCTACAATGTATATAACTTCACAAACTAAAGAACGTAAGAACTAACTTAACTAAGCTTAACCTAAGGTAACCAGGACATATTAAGTAAACAGGACCAAGACTAAAGTATAGAAAGTGCCGCTTAAGATTGGTGGTGAGAATGGTTTAGGAAGCGATGCTCGAGAGAATGGGTAGAGAGGTCGAAGTCGAACAGGGTGGTGTTGAGTCTAGGCGCTCTCTCCAAAATCAACGACATTCTGTCACATACCTCCGACAGCGCAAAAACCAAGCCCGTATTACTAGAAAAAAAGATAGCCGAAATACCACTAATGATCTTCCCCACTAAATATTTTATGGATGCATCACCAATTTTGGTGGACACGATTGCCAGAATTAATTAAACGTAGATTGGCGTGTAAATTTGATTATAAGTTCGAATAGCTGCTGTGTAAATCTCTGACCACTCTTATGTTATATATTCATGGCCAAATTTGTCAGGGACAAGTGCGGGAAGCCGAACATTATCCGCGATCAACGAAACTGCCCAGGAAACGGACGGAGTAGAGGAACAACTACAAGCAGATTAATGAAGACCACCCACAGCAGGACAGACGCAGAATAACCGACGGCAGCCAGAATCAAGTGCTTCAAGTGAAATGGGTCGAGGACACAGCGCGTAACTGCATAGTAAATGGGAGCCCAGTAGGTCAGAGCTCCAGTGGGCATTGCCAAGAGAAGAGAGCAAGCCAGCTGCGGGTGCGAAAAGACAGCGTGTACCACATGACGATATAGGTGAACGGGCAAGTGGCTTTTATTGACCTGTGGAGCGATTGCGTCACGATGCAGGAGTCGATCACAAACGTCTACAACTTTGGCTACGAGGAGGATGGCAGAAAACGAATATTGCTTCACCCTAAGTGCTAACGAACTAGAGTATAACTGGGAAGAATGCACTACAGAACTTAACCCCACACAGCCAGTGTGCGTTCAACCTTACCGCATACCCCTCGCCGAACGGAAGATAATAGAAGAAAAAGACGATGAAATGCTGCAACACTGAGTTATTCAACCGTCAACCTCTAGTTTTTGTGCACAAACAGTCCTCGCGAAGAAGAAAGATAGCGAAGATAGGATATTGACTACCGGGGGCTAAGCAAAGTAACGGTCAAGCAGAAGTTCCCGATGCCTACTGTGCAGAAGACCCTGTGGCGTCTCTAACAGATACACACACAATTCACAAGGAAAATAGTGAAGAACACCGAACGAAAATCGAATAAGAAAATACATCAGAGCCGTATACCATAGCGATAAGATAACAATTCACATCAGTGGAGTATAGTCGAGTTTAAAAATCGAATTCTAAACACGGCCAGTAGCCTAATGAGTATCATCATCGGAAGTGGTTCAGTAGTAGAAGCTCTACAAAAACTCGGAAATTTTCCTTCTGAAATTTGGTTCTGAAAGAGTCGGGACCGACCCTCAATATCAAAAAGCGTGCGTTCCTAAAAACCGGTATTGAGTTTCTCTGACATCAACTGGACGCGAGCGGAAGACAACGGCGGTTAAAGAGTTTCCTGAACTAGAAAATGTGCATCACGCGAGGCAGTTCCAGGGCCTTACCAGTTATTTTCGGAAGTTTGTTCCGAGGTACGCACAAATAGCAGCGACCTTAACCAATCTACTAAAAGAACGAAATCCCTTCACGTGAGTGGATCAAAATTTGAAGACCTCAGGTCCGCACTGATTAACCCTCATCTCCTGGTGGAGATTGTAATCAGAAGAGCGATAACACACTGAGATCCGTGGCATACTTTACCAGAAAGGTAACGGTGGAAGATACAAAACACCACACCTACGAATTGGAGGTCTTGCCGATAGTGGACAGGTTCCAAATATATCGATTGGGAAACCCATTCAAGGTCATGACAGATTGGGAAGCCATTGTACCAACGCAGAACAAACCAAGGATGATACCAAGTGCGCAAGGTGGTGGCTCTCCAGGAATTTGAGTTTACAGCGTTTAATTAACCTGGGGAGAAAGCAAGATACGTGGATGCCATTAGTCGTCGGCCGGTAAAAAAAGAACGGGGCATGACGTATCGGCCAATATACTCAACAACCGTACAATAACAAGAGGGGAAGCTACGCGACATCATAAACCAACCTACAGGATCGACGAAATGCACGAATGGAAGGAACCTTCATGAGGAATACCAGCTAGACGGAGGGAGACTGTGAAAACGTGGGTCATGCCGAAACGTGTTCTGTGACCAGTTCTCCAGGTGTGCACGATGAAGCGGCGCAAATAAACATCCTCAAAACCCTTGAAAGGCAGAGAAGGACGTACTGGTTCCCAATAGGAAGAGGATAGGAAGTTTTGTTTTGTCAGGACTAAGTCGAAGGATGTGTGGAGTGCAAGTACAAAAAAAAAAGCGTGAAGCGACTGAGGAAAAGCTGCACTGTGCGAAGAGGGTGCCTATGCCCTTCCATACGGTCCATTTGGATCATCTCGGAGGATGAGCTAAACACTTGATAGCACTGGTGGACAACTTTACCAAATACGAAGTTTTAACAGCGTTTTAACGTTTTAACGTAGGAACAACCAATACAAAAGGAGTGATAGTCTCAACCAGGTCAGCGAATTCTTCGCTACGCACCAGCAGAGGTACAGCATTCATAGCCAGCGAAGTTACAAGGCTGTGCACTCTTCGCGTGGGAGGCAAGTTTAAGAACATAAGCCTCATAAACGTTCACGGACCTACAGAGGAGGCCCCTGACGACGAAAAAGAAGAACGTCGAACGAACCCTCAATGCCTGCCCAAGACACGATGTGAAAATCGTTCTTGATGATTTGAATGCAAAAATAGGTTGAGCGCCGGTTTTCGGGCACTACACAGGTTCCCATAATTTGCATGAGAACACTAATGACAATGGACTACGAGTCATCAAACTGGCAGCATCGAAAAACTTGGTCGTTGCGAGTACCAGGTTTCCACGTAAAGATATCCACAAAGCCAGCTGGGTATCACCTGATGGAGCCACTCGCAACCAAATTGACCACGTGTTGATAGATCGCCGCCACACCTCGAGCGTGATGACGGTACGAACGTACCGAGGTGCCAACGTCGACTCGGATCACTAGCTTGTTTGTACAGTTTTCCGAGCACGGATTGCGTTACGGAGACGTATTGCATCCGCGGATCTGGTTCGAATCAACATGGCTGCCTTACGCAACGAGAATACCAGTAACACATTTGGTCATCCGTTAAGACTCGCCCTCGAAGATCTCGACGGAGGGAGAGTAAGTCTTGAAAGAACAGAAATGGACACGCCTTAAGAATACTGTCATTAGTACTGCCAACTCCATCGTAGACAGTAGTCGTTGAGATCGGAACGAGTGGTTTGATGATGAGTGCAAACTAGCGACTGAACGTAAGAATGCTGCATACCACATAAGAAAGGAGATATCACACTGTGCAGCAACTATAGGGGTATAACATTGCTGAGTACCGCCTATAAGATACTCTCCAATATCCTACAAGACCGGTTAGCCCCAGGCGCTAAAGCCATCATTGGTCAATATCAGTGTGGCTTCATCCCAAGCAAATCTGCAATTCATCAGATATTCGATAAACCAATAAACATCTATAATGGACTCCGGCAAGTGGACGGTCTGGCCTGCCTCCTCTTCAACCTGGCGTTGAAGAAAGCAATCCGTGATTCTGGAGTTATAACAAGAGGGACTATTGTCACCAAGTCTACTTAGATACTTGCCTACGCAGATGACACCGACATCATCGGTAGAACCGAATCGGCGGTACAGGAATCCTTCACGCAGATCGAGCAGGCGGCACAAAAACTGGGACTGCACATTAATGAGGGGAAAACTAAGTACGTGATGGCAACTTTTGCGAAGAGAAGACCGAACGTTGGTCAAACTATCAGGGTAGTGGAGCACGAATTTGAAGTAGTGCAATCCCTTAACTACCTTGGGTCAATAGTATCAGCCGATAACAATATGGAAGAAGAAATACGCAAACGGCTGATTAAATCCAACAAAGCCGACTATGGTCTATCAACGCTCTTTAAATCCCGAAATTTATCCAGAATATCCAAGCTACTACTCTACAAGACCATGGTCTACCAGTACTCATGTATGGATCCGAGACCTGGGTGCTTAATAAAAGGCACTCTGAACTCTTGGTCGCGTTCGAGAGGAAGGTCTTAAGGAGAATTGTTGGCCCATATGTGGGGGAGGACGATTCCGGAGACGCTACAACCATGAGTTGTACGCAATCTACCTTGAAGCTAATGTTGTAAGAAAAATCAAGTTTGGTAGACTGCGGTGGGCGGGACACCTAGCTCGAATGACCGAAGAGGAGCCTGCCCGAAACGTCCTTTGTGGCAGGATGGCGTAGACCTGGACGCCCAGAGCCTGGGAGTGCCAAACTGTTGTTAAATAAGGCCAAGACCGGATCCCGGTTGTAGTGCCGGTGATGATGATGATACAGTTTTGCAGCGAACCTCCTAGAAAACTTAATCAGTACTCACAGGCATATTATTATATATAGTTGTCCTGTTATAGCAGTTTTTTTTTTAGATAACATCATAACACAAATGTTGCTAACCTTCAATACTAGAAGCTGCAATAATATAATAAAAGTGTCGACATGGAAGGACATCAACAAGGTGTTACCTTCTACTATATACGAAAAGTATGATATCTTAACTTCCTATTGTCCTATTGGAAGGGTATTTAGGAAAACAAAGAAGCAAGGATGGCCCGTCATCTCTGATCTTCAATAGCAACCATCTCGAATAGGTTGTCTCTCCCATGACATTTATTGTGTAACCTACCTCAATTCTGAATCGATAAGGTATACTAACACTCCAACACGATGGCCACACTGAGGGTCCTTGTTCATCGTCCTTCAGCGTACGGATACATCTACATTGGGGGTAAATATCAGTCCTTTACCCATCTTAACCGTCAGTCCTTGGTTGCTTCTGATTGTAAGGCTCTCAATGTACATAGCGTTAATATTGTCTAACAGGATATGCAGCCATCGCAGTCGCACAAATCGCCAACAGTACTGTGGTATCCTTTTCGACTCTCTCATCCATTGTTATGCTGCTCATAATAATGTCAGTGGTTTGTTGAAGTGCGGGTGTGATAAACGAGGATAAGGGTAAGCATATGGGGGTTGGAATTAGCAGCGAGGCTGAACTTAACATAAGCGGCTACGATACCATATCCCCGGCATGCTTAAATGTTTGTGGGAGTGTGTATTTGTGTTGTGATGAGTCTAAATTGACACCGAGTGGGTGGCAGGGATGGAGATGAGTGTTGGTTTTGGGGTTGGCATATATGTTGTTTAGTGCACATGGTATAGCATCGTTAGTAAGAGAGGAGGCCATGAAAAAAACATTAAAGCAAAAACGTTACCGTATTGAATTTTCATGAATAACCCGAGCCAAGTTTGTAGTATAGTGAAGGCCGGACAGAAGGGTGGCTTAAAGGGGGGACAGCCAGCAATCCCCACATGAATAGACAGATCTAGAGATAAGTATAGAATAGGAGCAAACACATATAGCCGGAGAGCGAAGCAGTACAGTGATGAAATGACATCGAGAGAGTTGAGGAGAAGGTGAAGGAAAATAAGGTGGCAGGATACAATGTGCACAAGGATTGTCATTTTGGTCTCTTATATGTTTGCGTCCTTTCGCTTTTGTGGGCTCGTTCTTACGGGTGATATCAGTGAGGATGACGTCGTAGCGAGAATAGACTGTGTGTACACAATGATAGGAGGTTATAAAAAGAAACGATATTGAGGGATGGCGCGGTTAAGTCGAGGCTGAATCGTGTCGAGTCGTATCACACTCACACTTGAAGGATCGACGCAATGTGTGTATGCCTAACTCCAGTGTATTATAACATACCTCAGGATAAAGAGACGTATAAACGAATTGGTAATATAAATACAGCATCCCAAGGTAATACGAACGGATGGTTGGAAGGTTTGGGGTGGCTGTTCCTTGTAGAGAATATTTTAGGTTATGCTTCTTCTTTATGTTGACTTTTTGTTTTTCTTTTTATTCGTCCTCTGCCTTTTGTTTGTTTGTTTTGTATTTTTTTCCCTTTTATTTCGTTTCCTTTCTTATTTTAGTCCTTTCGGTCCTTTTTGTTGTTTTGCCTTCTTAGAGTTGACTGTTGTCAGAGTCGTTTGAAGATTTTTTGCCTCCTTCCATATTTTATGTTCGCCACGTACACATTCAGAAGTTTTACGATTCCTTAGAGTTGTTTTTGTATAACGCTCCTTTCCTCCAAGTTTGGGTTGCCTGGTAGGTGGTTTACTTGTTTTATATATGTACCAGTGTTGGTTTTGAATACTGTTGTCATTGTTGCGTCATCAGAGTAGATTATTTCATATGGGATCGAGATTTTGGGGTGGTCACAACCGAGTATATCCTCTTGTGCGAGTTTTTTTATATCTACCAGAATATGTAGTATAGTTAACGAAAGCAGTAACAGAACACTGACACAGACGCTACTTGTCATTACTGGCACTGAATCTAGCTACGGTGTATCCTGTTAGTTGCCTTTTGTGGTTCGGATGGTGAGCTGATAACACAGGGCGCAGGAAAATGGAAAATGTATTGTGTTTGATGGAGAGCGGGGGTGGGAATGGTTTGTCGTAGTTCGATTTGTAACTGTAAGTATGTGGTATGAAATCTGCTTGTGTGCTTGGTATACTTTTACTACTTTTTGCTAAACGACCAGATTGGTGGCGTTGATGGTGGTGGGTGGTAAATTAATGAAAATGGAGGGTAATTTTGTTGCTTTTCTTTGTCATATACTTCTGAAACGGCAACTTTCTCGGGTTTTGTTGATGCTGGCTAGTTGGTATTCAGTGCACGTTGGGAAATTTCACAGTATCTCTGCTGGCATGTTCTGCCATCATTCTGGGTGGGGGCTGGCAGAACTGGCGGCTGTTACCTACTACCTTTTTTGTTTTCTTATGTTTTTCTGGTTTCTTTAAGTTCTTCCTCCTTTTTAATCTTTGAATTTCAGACTCATAATGCGAATTTTCTTCTTCACGATCTGTTGGCATTTGTAATTCCTTGTAGAGTTTGTGTTGGTGTGCAAAGTCAGAGGTGAAAAGCGGATTTGGTTGGTAGCCGAGGGAGTTGGCATTTTTTGTGTTGTGTCGTGGAAAGTCGAAATGATTTCACTGTAGCTTCTGCGGATACCTTCGAAATCAGTTGCATTTCCTTTTCCTTTGGTTAAATTTTGTTTTCCGTTCTCTTTTAGCTATCTAAAGCTAGATTTTCCATTGAATATCTTTTGTACCTCAAATGACTCTTTGCGCTGCTCTCAGTTATATTATATCCTTTGCTTTGTCCGCGTTAGTATTTTTTCTATAGCAGTCCAATCAGCTTCGGTGTATAGTTTTCGGCGTATATCTTCATCAACACGTGCTGAAGGTGGAATTCATGTTAAGTTGAATTTTCATCGAAACGATGTTATGATATACTTGAAGAGTCAAATGGTTATATTTGTTTTTTTTTTTGTTTTTATTTATTGGGATTAGTTATTCTTTGTTTTTGTGGTGATGTTTGGTCTGCACGATGTATTTTCTGTTAACAAGCGGGAATTGAACCGATGTTCCAGAACACCTTCTAATGATTTGTATACAGAAAGGAGCAGAGGAACTTGTGAGGAGGTTTCGGGTGCTTCTTATTGCTGTGGTGGTTGTGGAGTCGTCACGGACACAGGTTCACAACCACTCGCACTCGAATCAAGTCTCTTCACTTTTCAGTAGCTTTCGGCCTTATTTTGCACCAGGGAAAGAAAATAAAACCTGAGTCTCCCTTTAGTATTTTATTTACAAACATTAACTTAAAGCATAAAAACATTGAATTCAATTTGGTAACTAGTCTATGGACATAAAATATTGGTTACGTATTTAAAATGTAAGGACACTGAATTCATTTGATAAACAGTCTATGAACATAAAATATTTGTTACGTATTTCAAGCGTAAGAACACTGAATTCCTTCGATAAACACAAGCTGACTCGCGCTCAGCACAGATGGTGGTGAAACTTAACCCGACTCCGGTGATGTTTAATTTCCGAGTCTTACGTGAAGGGCGCGACTTTCCTCCACGGAATCTAACTTGAGATTAATTATAGCCACCGAAGCGACAGAATACCAAACTCTATCCACCGCTTCGATGACCAATAAGGGATGATCTTTCATACACTGGTCCTAGCAAAAGGGGCGCGAAACACATACACGATGATCGCTTTGGTTGCTTGTGATGTGTGTCCATGTGTCTGCGAACCGCGGATATTGGAATTCCTTAAGAGGAAATGTTAAACGACGCATGTTTGCAACTGGGCAAGCTATCGTGACATAAGGGCATGGTATGTTTACCCGGTCGGCATTGCGTACGGCATCTATGCTGATCGGTCGCACGTGGCTGGCGGCTGTGGAGGGTCGAACTCTCGTGTGTGTATTTACACTAACGAGAACTCGATTCCCTTTTGCGGCCAGGTGCTAGTTAAACCACGGCTTGTAGATCGGGTGACCGATCGATGTGGGCATAGGTAAAACAGGAAAAGACGAAATATCTCCTGCGGTTGTGTGACAGACTCATTAGGAGATATTTCATCGATATGGTTCGGGTAATGTTGGTTGCTTGATGGTGCAACCAAATTGCTTTTAAGGAACATGGCGCGTTTGATATGATTATGCCCCTGTGTAAAATGTCCGAAATATGGCTTAGGTGGATGCCAACAAGTAAATGTTTAATTGCAAAACAAGTAATGGCGTTCGAATGGAGCTGCCATAATGCTTGTTTTATAGGGTTTTCGGATGCTCTAGGTGGGAGTTTGGTGTCGTACCTGGAAAAGGCGAGCAGCGCCGTTAGTTGAGCCACACTTGCTAAGTTGGAAATTCAGTTAAGAAGAAAATAATGCACATATCGATTTCATCAAATACGACATTTAAAATGTATTTACTTATTTACAATTTCGTGTTTTAAATAAAATACCAGAGATATGAGGTGCATCATTGTCAATAAACCGCTTTAAGGGCAGGTCATCCGGCCACAAAAAAAAATCATTTTCTTGAATTTTTTTCTCACAGAAGGAGATAACTTTTTGTCACTTATTTATTTACTTTTTATTTATTACAAGATCTGACGAGCTCGATTTTGTAACTGTCACAAAAAAAAATTAGTCGCACTATGATCATTCTAGCACCTGAAAAAATTATCACAAATGAAAATGAAAGCATATATTATATATATATATATAAATCATCTAGAATCTAGTTCAGGGTCCAATAAATCTAACCTACTTAAAAATAAAAAATAAAATTAAAGCGATCCGATTTTTGAGACATCATGGAGACCAATGTGGAAAACATGATTTCGAGAAAAGCGCGAATAAAATTTTAACTTGTATATAAATTTTCAAATCGATTGCTCTGTAAGTATACATTTGAGAGCCTACGGAACAAGACGCCTCGAAGTAAAAAATAAACGATCTCGTTATGTTGTAACTTTTTCATAAAATCATATTCGCACAAACGGTTTTGGGGACTCATTCTACACACTATCAAAAATTGAAAAAAAATAAAAAATCGATTTTTTAAAACTTCTTGATGAGAACTTCCCCTTAATTGAACACTGCAATTTCGTTGAACTCTTTCCAACATATCGTGCTCTTGGGCCGATCATTGTAAACAAATAGGCGCTAAATCACCTCCTTGATGGCTATTGCCACCATGATTGAGCGGCCGTTACAAAAGTACGACGCGATGGCGAATGCGCCCTCCTGCGTCACCAGTCCATGATGCCGACTAAGGTACACGAACGAAAACTTCATACACCGCACTCTTTAATCTGCCTATTGCTATAAGCCTCGCAGCGACTTAATCTATCCTCTACAACGAATACTCCCACACGTCTTATGCAAAAAAAAAACCGTGAACCACAAACCTTTTTACAATAGATTTTGATCTTTATATTAGCTAAAGATAAGCGGGTCTGCTTTGGAGACTCTATTGTCACGCCTTGATTTGACGATGAGTGCAGGGCGAAGATCGAAGAACTTAAAGGCCTTCAGAGTGATCCACTTAGAAAGATATGATGAAGTCAACGCAGAAAGATACGCGACAACTCGGAAAGAGACAATGAGACTCATCAAGTGCAAAAAACGAGTGGGAGAAGACTAAGATCCACTTAGAAACATATGATGAAGTCAACCAGATTCTTCAAACGCAGAAACCGCGAAGACTCGGACCGAAAAAATCATAGAAAATGCCAGATCAAAGAACATTAGAGGTATGTATGCCGGCATAAACTGAATTAGAAATCGCTACCCAAGGAGAACCAAAATAATTCGAGACGCAAACGGCTGTATCTGGTCACAGACATAAACAATATCGCGACAAGATGGAAGCAGTACTTTGAAAACCTGCTCAATGTGCGCACCCATCAACCACAAATAAACGCACCAGGCATCCATACAGCCGAGCCTCAGATCCCAGAGCCATCTTTCAACGAAGTTGTAGGCGCAATAAATTTATTGAAAAACACCAAGGCTCCCGGAGTCGACTGCATGTCGGCAGAACTTTTATAAGCATGGAGGAAAGACAACCGCTCGAAAGATCTGTGGGGTTTCTCTACCTCCTACCTTAATTTCTACCGCTAACAGCGCGTCACATTATCCCCTATCCCACCGTTCGGCTATTTGTAAAACAAAGCATCGCTGAATTCATTATTCTATGCAGATAATGCAGAATTGAATTCAGCTACCTTTTGCCATACGGCAACTCCATTTTTGCTAGCCCATGAGATTACCATCGGAAATCACATCATGTCGGTTAGCAACAACAAGTCGAAGCAAACGACGCCGAAAGCATCATAGCGAAACCGCTGGGGAATTAATCAAAATATAGAATTAGTTTTCATGACAAATTACCCTAGCCAATTTGGCGATCACCCATTCGCTTGGGATCAACGATCTCATTTTACAAGCGAATAGCGCACACGACATTTTCCTCTCCTTCATATTTGTTTCCATGCGGTTCAATGCTCTCTGAAATCGCCACAGCCGTAACACTAGGGCAGTAGGTCATTCTCAGAAACAGCATTTGATACCAGCATACACAACCAAATCCCCCCCGAGATCACAGTACATCGTGTTTCTGTTCTCTCATCCTCCCACTTTCTTCGAACATCAATTTACCGATGTTCACCACATCGACGAACGCGGCAATGAGCGAGCAGAAGTATATTCTCTTTTGGTTGTCAAGTGCGAAAATTAAATTACCCAACTTCATCCCTTTTGCAATCAGTCGATTTATAACCATCTACAAGGTCGGTCGCGATTCAATCACCGCAGCGTGTGCACACTAGTGCACACCCTACGAGCACCACAAGCAAAAGGAAAGACGTGTCTGTCGGCAATTTGAGTACTAACAACCCTTCCCATTAAGCAATTAAAATGAGCGACTTTAAATTACATCCATTCTAATTCCATTCGGTCAGCAAGTTTTTATTGTTCGATTTTTATAATGCATACAGTATTAACTCGCGGAAATGCCACCGTGGCGTACTCTCTTAGTGTGTTGGCGTGCCTTACATTCTGCTGTTTCATCTCAACCGTATTCTTGGATTATCCCACGCACCGTTAACCGGGAGAGAAACAGCCAAATCGCGATTCGAACAATGCTGCGAACAACGAGTTTTCTTTTCGAAGAGAAGTTAAAACTCACAACACAATTGTTGCTGTGGCAAAAAGGACATTTAATTCTCGGATTTAATAAATGCATATAATAACTTTTGGGGAGCTCTTCTGCTTCCATACATTACATACTGAGTTTTGTGCTCGACTCCTCGGTTCCCAATCCAGAGTCTATTTGTATCTTATGTTATCTTTACCTTTTTGAAATCCGGACGCATCGCCCCTTATCACTGATCCTTTTGGGGTTTTGTTTGTGTTATCTGTCTAGCTAATGCAAACAAGAGTTTGCGTGCACTTCCGTGGGAAATTGGGTGTGGAATTAAGATCTAGGAATCTGTGTCAATTTGCAAGTCATAAAACATCTGCTTACAATGTGTGTGCATTGTGATGGTTAGATTGCTGGAATTGTGTGTCGGCTGATCAAATGGACACATTTTTGTTAAGACACGTGTTCATTCTGAGTTTTGGGATTCGATGTTTTAAAAGTGTTAATTGCATATACCATGCATGTGAAGATATGCATGGTGCTTTTTGGATTTTAAGGAATTGAATTCAATGTTCAAGCATTGAACGTTTGGATCAATTTGATTGACATTGAATTCAGTGTTAATTTGGGGATATGAATGGGATTTATGGATGGGATTTTTGTAGGTGAGTAGATATGTATGTGGGATGGAAATGGTAGGGCTTCTTGGACCACTACAGTATGAAGAAAGGACTTTACGTACCCAAATAAAATATGCCTCTCAGGCGCACCGCTCCCATTTTCCTTCCCTAGATATAGTTTTTGTTCTAGTATTATTTCCGTCCATTCAGTTTTATTATAATACCTAATGATGTGTCGTTTGGTTCTAAAATTCTTGTGTTCGAAAAGAAAATCGAAGAGATGTACGAGTAAATGGCCTCTTATATATTTATATATATATAGAGATATTAATATACATATATATTCAACACGACTAGGTGTATTCTCATGGTATCATGATATTCATGATACTATGCAAAATTTTCGTTTCCAATTCTCGTGGAGCTTGGGTTCAAGGAGATTTTTCATATGGTATGTGAAGATGATGAGGTAGGTGAAGGCCGCTGTCAAGGATTTGAAAAATGTCTAAGGAATTTTTAATAATAATAAATAAAAAAATTAAAAAAAAAAACTCGCTACACGTTAGGAGAAATGCAGTAGCCTTGCCAGTGCAATGTAGAATAATAAGTATATGTTTTTGAAACTTAAGAATTGTACTGTAATATACTTCTTCCCCGACCTTACTCCTTTGTTTTCGGTCTCGGTCGATTGGGTTGTACCACAAGAACTGTTCGATTTTATTTTCCGTAAATTTTTATTCAATCAAAATAGAATCCGTTGGCATCTATGGCATTCTTCCAACGTGATACAAGCTCAAATATTCCTTTTTCGTAGATGTGCTGACTTTTTTAAAGCAATTATGGTACATCTTCAACGGTTTTTATGACTTCTGCTCGGCTCAGGAAGACCTGCTGCCGGCAAAATAAATCCAGACGGCGGAAAAGGTGATAGTCCGTTGGGAAAATGTTAAGAGCAACTGCAACAGTTTTTACTCCGTTACTTGTGAGATATGGAGTTGTTACGCACAAAACGTTCCACCCCTGAATGCCTACGTCCTTGGAGCTAAGCTCCATCATCAATCGCGCATACATCAAATATCGTGATATCAATTCAATATCAAACAAATTGAACTACACGTTAAATTTGCCCATATTGAATTTAACTTGAATCCAAGACGTGAAAGAACGAACCATATGTTCAACAGGCAAAATCCCTTGGACCCAAATCTGTAGACCAGATGACCAACTCTCAAGTAAAGTTGTTGGGAATCATAAAATGCACGTCTGCAATTTTATGCTGCTTTGTTCACAAAAACCATTTCCCACAGGGAGCATTCTTGTCCATTCGCCTAGAACAAATAACTTGCGCCATAAAACGGCTCGCACATTCGTTTTAGCGCCCAACAACATAGAGAATAATAAATGTGCATTAGCACGATCCTCTGTTGTTTTTTCCTCTGTGTTTCGTCACCATTTCCCACAGAGAACATTTTTGTCCATTCTCCTAGAACAAATAACTTGCACCATAAAACGAACCACCCGTTCGTTTTAACGCCCACCAACATAAAGGATCATCAATGTGCATTAGCACGATCCTCTGTTGAATTTTTCTTTGTGTTTCGTCTTTTGATCCTAAGCCGGGAGAGATAAAGAAAGGAAATAGCGGCTGGCAAAAGGGCCAGGCAGAAAAAAGGACATATCCTTCCATTTGCACGATGGAGAAAAAAGTCTTCGTTAGGGGAGTTGGTTCGAGAGATTTGACCGGAGCCGTCCGTTGATGGTTGGAGAGGATAAGTTGAGACGGTTAGAAATAATAAAGTGCCTCAAGTTGAGACGGTTAGAAATAATAAAATGGCTCTAACTTTAACTAATATTGTAAGGTGAGTGTTAACTAAAGATGACTATGAACAAAAGTTTTTTCACTGACGATTGTATGGGGTACAATAGTGGTGTTTAAGAAAAAAACATAACATTAAAGATTAGTTTAAGTAATAAAAAAAACGAAATGTGTTTGTTTTAAAGGTGTGTCAAGTGGTGTGGTGTAAGAAGTTATAACAGGGTCTAGCATTGTCATCGTCGTGATATGGATTTGAAAAAATTAAGGAAAGTTTTCATACAGATAACTCTAAACAACCCCAAAAAGGACAATCCACGTACGACAGATTATATAAAATACGTCAATTTTTGGAGAAAATCATACAAAAATGTGATGGAATAGTAAGTAAACTCATCAGTAGTCAATAACTGACTGTTGAAAATGTGATGCAAGTTGAAGAAATGGCAGGAGATATGGAGGAGTACAGATATGACAAAATGGGATTCGGCCTCAAAGTGCTCTCACTGTAAGGATTATTTGTATTCAAAGCCATAAAAATCCGTTCGTGCCATATTACGCTTACATTCTATTAAAAATTAATAAAACGATCAAAAAAATTAAAACGTGTGTTTTATAATGATTCCACGTTTACCCAACGCTGCATGTAGGCAACATTTCATAACGGCTAAAGCTGTATACTTTAGTTTTTGAAATTGATATCACTCCATATTTAATCCTAAACTAACAACTCCATATCTTAAAAAACAATTTTAGCCACGCTTCAGTTAATTTACAAATGAAAAGGTTAATGAATTGTGCGACACCGCTATTCAGTAATACGGTCCAGTTGTTCGATGCAAATCTGTCATATTTTGTTTCACCTACAAGCCTAAAAGGTACACGCCTTAGACAACGTTCCAAATAAAAATAAGTTTGATTGCAACATTCATTCAAAAGAAGTTCGATACTATTCGTTTTAGCCATCAATCTTACAAAATTTGTCTAGACGTATACATAGCAATGCCAAGGCGAATTCACCATATGTCAAGTATTTGTTTGCGCTACGTACATCATCAACGCAATACTATTGAAGAGACAAGCACGTATAGCAAGACAAAATTCATACGATAACCCCGAACTACCATGAATTCAGTTTAACTAAAAGTGGCTTAATTCAATTTTACGTCAAAGTTGAATCTTAAGTTGACTCGTAGTGACCAGGAAGCGGCCTCAAATTAATCAACAAACTTAACTCTCCCACCATCCAAAATCAAGTTGATTTTCATCCCATTTAAAGTACCATCCCTGTATGAGGACACAAATACATGATTCTAAAGGACGAAGGGTGAAGTATCCAGAGACAACGATAATGTTCTAGCGTTTCGTTGACGTACAAGTGCCGACTGTGATGTTTAAGTTGGGTATAATAGTAGACAATAGTAAGCATTAGAAACTTCATCATATTATGGGCTTATGGAGAGAATCATATTCTGTACATTCGAGTAGAGAAGCAGACATCTGCAATCCGATTTTGAACCTGTCAATTAAAGACTGAAGTTTGCTAATAAATAGAGATAATGTTCTTGGTGATAAGTCCGAGTATACATCTATGTAGCTATTTTAATTAATTACCAATTATTAGACACGAATTAAAAGTTCACAGTAACTGAAATTCTGAAGTATCAATTCAATATTATCGCCGGTTTTGTTGTAGGTTTATTACTCAACCGTTTCGCATTGGTACTTGTCACTTGAAAAGACACACAACCACAAGGAACTATCAATATTTCGAGTACTAACAAATAAAAAACAAAATAAAAATTAATCAGTTAATATAGACTTGAAATTCGTAAGTATCAAATTATAAACGGTTTCCTTGTAAGTTTGTTGCTCAACATTTTTGTAATGTTGTCAGTTGAAAAGACACACAACCGCTAGAACGCACGATCCCCATTAACTATAGTAAATATAAAAACAAAATCATGAGTTATTAGTTTACATAAATCGGAAATTTTCATACATCAATTATAATGTAATATATAATATAATATATATAATATAATATAAAATTGTTTCTTTGCATGTGTAAATACTTATTTTTTTAACGGTAAATTGTTTACTAAACCCCAATGCCGTAAACAAATAATTGATAATTAATACCTAACTTGCCATATCTACTAAGTTTATTGTTAAAACCCTGTTAAGAGTTGAAGAGACGCGCAACCACATACATGTACGAAGGGAGTTGAAAATCCCTTCCAGGATCACACTGACTTTTGTCACCGGCTTCCTAAGGTACGACAATACTAAATGTATAAACAAAATTAGAGGATAGTAAAATATCATTCTTATCGAGTACTTCAGAGCGAACAGACGTTCGCTCATAGCTTAGGTGAAACACGTGTTTATGAAACACGTGTTTGTGAAAGTGTGTAAAACGAAAGTGACAGTAAAAGTGTATGAAGTGCACGTGTAAAAATACTTTTAGTTTTGTAACATTAACAGAAGAGAGTAATAAAACAGTGAAAACAGTGAAAACCAACAGTAACGCATGCTGTGAGACGGCCCCAGTGATGACCAACAATTCATCATAGATCGCAAAAGAAGAGCGATCGACATTTTACTTAGCGCAACAAAGAAACCAACAACCATGGAGACACAAGCTATGGACTACCAAAAAAAGTATCTGGAAGCAGTGGAATACATCAATACACTTTGACTCCAGATGAAACAACTCCACGAGGATTTTCACTCGCTAAAAACAACCAGTAAAAACAGAGATGACGTCTACATGGAAGAAACGCCTGCTCAACACCCCGGACTAGCCCCATCATCTCCAAAGCAACTATTATCGTCCCCCGAAACACCAGCTCCCTAACAAAAGTAGACAGCCGGGAATCAAATGCCTAACACACGCCAAAAATACAAGACCACCACCCATCTACATTAAAAATATAACAAACATCAAGGAGCTAATTAGGATGGGCGAAAGTACCTTAGGCCACCGCAATTTCACCACAAACACAAGAGGAGCTTCGACTTCCATCACAACAACCACTTTAACGGATCACAACAAGGCGTAGAAAAAATTGCGCAACATAAGCTTGAACTTTTGACTTTTCAACATGGACAGTTGAAACCAGCGACTTTCATCTTAAGACATATTGATCCAGCATGGACCAATGAGGAACCTGCAGCAGAAATATTCAGGATCTGTCCGGAACTGAAAATAAACAGGTTGGCTTACTTCCAAACGCTATACATGCGGACTAACAAGACTCTGCATTTACGTATTATACAAATTCCTCCAACTGATGTCACCCGGCTCAAACAAATAAAATATATGTTCACGCAAAAAATTGCGATTGAAGAAACCCATAAACAAAACGTCCTTCATTGCAAAAGATGCCAAGGCTCAGGACACTTGGCGGCCGCATGTCATCTAAGCGTACGATGCGTAAAGTGTGCAGAACAACATCAACCTGGAGAATGTAATTTAGATGTATGTAATGTAGTAAAGTAATGTAGATTTTATCTCTTATAACTTCACATATCCTCTCCCTTAAGGGCTAATTTAACCATGATTTCTCTCAACCCAGAGTATATATATTCCAATATACGTAGACAACACCTCCGATTGTTCGTTGACAAGTTTTCTCCTCCTCCTCTCAGAAATGTGGCTTAAACCAAACTCCCGAGTATCTATCCCTAATTACACACTTGTTTCTAATCCACGAACCACTGGACCTCGTGAGGTACTGGAATTCTAATACACAAGAAATTCCAATTTTCCAAAATTAGATTCACCAATATAAATAATATTGAGTACACGGCAATGAAAATCTTTTGCAAAAGCAACAAAGTGCTTGTCCTGTCGTCCGTATACATTCACCCTTCTCGGGAACCAAACTTCCCTAGTTCCGACATCACTGAGATAATCCAAAAGTCAATACCTGCACCTTTCATAATAAGAGGAGACTGGAATGCTCGGCACACTTCATTTAACGACACTAAGTACCATAAATACGGTTGCTAACTTCTAACACTCCTTCCACTCCAACCATATATCTATGCGGACTGTCCATTACAGCCAACGCGTATCTCCAATTCGGCTAAATCAACAATAGATTTTTTCCTAAAATCCATAGACATCTACTCACCTAATCCCCCATACAGTATCCTTCGAATACACATCCGATCATGGGTCCGTCGAGATCACTGTCCAAACCCCTGCCCTCCAACCATGCTTCTCATTCAATCCGATCCCGAATTTCTCCAGGATAAACTGAAAAAGAGTCATTAGGGACATTGGTGCGAGTTTTACAGACTATACTTTGCCAGAGACTTCACACCTACTCGCTGCTGAAGTTGATCAAGCAGCCTTAAGAATAGAGCAAATACTAAAAAATGCCCTCTTCAGCCACACACCTATCCATCCCTCATAATCACCTAAGAAAACCTTTACCCAACATCCTTACAAAACTGTTACGCGTAAAAAAACAGCTTAGAAGAAAACTAGATAGAAGTTACTCCCCTTTTATTAAAAATCAAATCCAACTCTTGACTACACTAATAAATGGACAACTAAAACAATTTGCCGACCAGACTTACACCTCTATACTTAACAATATAAGACCCAATCGTGATTTATTCAAAAATATCAACAGACTAATGGGTCGAAAATACAAACCCCGAATCGATTATATTAGCAACCCTACTAACAATCACCCAGTCCAATCAGATGTAGACATAGCAAACTCTCTAGCTAATCAGTTTTATAAAATCCATCAACAAAACGACTCCCTCTCAATCTCAAATTTTCAAGTTACCGTAAATGACTACATCTCACGCACAATTATCCCATCCTTCACCCCTTTCATCGCGGAATTCAACGAAACAAACAAAGCGTCACATCCTCTGGATAATGCGTCATTCCTAACAGCAGGCGAATTATCTGAATTTATAACATCACGCAACAACAAAAAGTCGACAGGCCTAGATGGAACTCCTAAACTTCTTTACAAAAGACTTCTTCCATCAAATCTAGTCCCTATTCTTCTGAACCACATAATTAACGGATCACATTTCCCAGATAACTGGAAAACAACGGTTATAGTCCCTATCAATAAGTCCAGTCCTTCCAACAACCCCAGCAACTATCGTCCGATATCATTATTAAACACATTAAACAAGATATTGGAATGCAAGATATATCTAAATCTCCTTTCATTTGCTAATGACAACGCTATTAATTCCCAGTTTGGCTTTCGCTCACAACACTCCACCTGTCATGCTCTGTTAAAACGAACGCACGATGTCACAACTAATCTTCAAAACCAAAGCCCGACGATCTGTATCTCTCTCGACATATCTAAAGCATTCGACTGTGTTTGGATCTCAGGACTGCTTTACAAGCTGCACTACATATTTGGATTAAACACCCACACCACCAAGCTTCTCACGTTCTACCTCTCTGGTGGAAAATTCATGGTCAAAATAAATTCTTCTATCTCCCAATCGTATAATATAACCGCAGAGGTTCCGCAGGGTTCAATTCTTGGACCACTATTATACCTCCTCTATACTTCAGGCATGCCGCAGCCTCAATTACCCAATACCGTAATGTTGAATTACGATGATGACACCATAGTCTACTCCAGCAGCAAGTTTGTAAAAGAGGCAAGAAACCGCATTAATAACTTCCTCCTAAATCTATCAACATACTTCAATAAATGGAAAATTCGTCTAAATCCTTTTCAACTTATTGTGTTTAAGGGCAAAAATGAGCACTGTACAAACAACACAAGACGCACCCACAACAAAATTAGACTCAAACTAAATAACATCCAGATAAAACTTTCTAAAACTTTAAAATATCTGGGAATAACCTTTTCCAATGACCTTTCATTCTCCACCCATTTTTACTTACAGTTTCTAGATGATCGCCCAAAACGGCAATGTCATCCGCATATGCGAGCACTTGTGTGACCCCGTTCGGGGATGATCTGGCCATGTTGTCGTCTTGTACCTTTCTGATGACGTACTCGAGAACAAGGCTAAACAGACATGGTGGGAGGCCATCGCCCTGTTTTAGTCCGTCCCGGATTTCAAATGGTTCTGAGAGGTGGTTTTCTATTTTAACTCGCCCTTTGTTTTCTTCTGACGTTCTTTGCTCTGGCATTTTCTAGGATTTTTTCGATCCTAGTCTTCTCCCATTCGCGTCTTTTGCGTTTGAAAAGTCTCGTTGTCTCTTTCCGAATTGTCGCGTATCTTTCTGCGTTAACCTTATCATATCTTTCTAAGTGGATCACTCTGAGGCGTTTACGTTGTTCGATCTTCGCCCTGCGCTCATCGTCAAACCAAGGTTTGGACTTAATTGTTTTCTTAAATCCTAATACCTTTTGGGCTGTTTGTTTGATTGTGTCTCTGATCGACGTCCATTTAGTGCCCAGATTATTGGTTTCCTCTTCCTCACTACTCCCATTCTCTAGGATGGTAAATATATTCGTTAGTTCGTCTTGATATTCAGCCCTTTTGCGTAGGTCTTTTAGTTTATCAATGTCGAACATTTTGCTTGTCTACCGTGTTTGCCCATGTGGGTTTATCATTTGAAACGTCATGTAGGCTTTCTTTCCTATTGTTGGTTGGAAGATACCTTCCTTTCCGATTTTCGCATTGAGGTCGCCGAGGAGGATCTTAACATCGAATGATGAGATCCCATCAAATACTTCCTCTAGGGTCTCGTAGAATGTGTCCTTTGTTTCTTCGTCGGTAGATCCTGTTGGGGCGTGTACGTTTATAAATATATAATTGTACCATGGGCCCTGTAGCACCGACATTCGGTCATTAATAAATTGCCCATCTTTTACGTGGTACGTAATCTTCTTGCTTATGATGACGCCAGTTCCAAGGTTATGTGTATCGGTACCTCCACACACCAGTGTAAACCCTTTGATTTCGATTACTTGATGTGGGAGTCGGAGTTCCTGAAGCGCGACGATGTCCATTTTATATTGTTACGCGTTTTCTACGACCGTCTGTATCGCGCCTCGTTTATATAACGTTCGAACGTTCCACGTGCCGACGCGTATATCCCGCTTTTTCCGTTTTTCCCTACGTCTTCTTTTTGCCGAGTCGGTGTTTTCTTGATGAATTGTTCCTCTATGGTAGTGTCGGCTCATCACACCTACGGACAAAATTGAGTACTGGAAATAAACCAAATGACAGATGGCGGTCAAGCTTCCCGTCAGAATAAAGGACAGTTGTGCCAACTTTGCGACAAGAAGAATTTTAACAGTTCACTTGAGTGGACTTTTTAAAGTTTAGTGGGGCTGTAGTGCTCCGCGAAGTCCTACCATTTCCCTCCCACATTTCCATTTTCCACAAAAAACAATCCCTTCACGAATGCTCATGTTCCTTATTATGAATATCCGAATCCCAAACTATATAAACGGTTGGCACACTGTTGGTGTACGAATTGGATGGGCACCAATGACATAAAATAAAACTTAAAATGGTCAAAGTTCTTCTGAATATTGTAGCAATTATACACTTTATTAAATAAAGAATAATGAAGCAGGCAAATACAACAACAACTGGCCGTAACTCTTCCTCCACGGTGGCGACCACAAAAAGCAAACCTTGGGAGATACAAAGGACACCCTCCCAAGGATATGCTATTATGAATGGTGGCTGCGGTGGGATTCACCCCTGTATCCCCTACCATATACCTCCAATAAAATTACCCATTCAAGGATATCCATAAACAACTTTAGAAGTGGTAGCGCATCACGCCATAAACATTTGTTGATATATTTGGACAGGGCACATTCTATCAAAAGTGACACCATTGATAATAAACAGTATATAGTGCGAGGCTTATCACAAGTTTGTTATTGAGTCTTAAATATGATGTGATGTGTGATCGGAAAGAATCAATATTTGTCTGTAATATCAGCGGCGGCATAATCAAATATAAACGATAACTTCACTTTTTTGCTTAGCAACAACTTGCGAGCTACATAATCTTATGCGTGGCTGTTGTGTGGTTTATGGAGAGTATGGGGAACCGGCTTGGCTAGCGATCGCGCTCGACCTTGTACTCAGTACAACCATGAACGAGCAAAAGGTACATACGTCTGTTGGGGGTAGAAGTTGTTGTGCCGGCAAGGGCCCTGTTTCACATACACCTGTGGGGCTTTTCAGGGCCCGAAGAGCCATGCATCGCTCGATCCCCACTATTCCAGGCGAACGACTTACCTCTCGGTCGAAATTCAGCAAGGTTGCGTAACCTTGCTACGGCATTTACCCCCAGCCAAATCGCCGGAATTATTACGGTTACCCAATCGGATACCTGTTTTGAATATCCGTTAGGCAGCTTACCTATTCTGTGGGGGTTTTCCTTCCACACCCCTTTTTCTCCAACACCACCCCTGAAAAACATTAAATCCACGGCAAAGCTTATCACCTTGCCGTGGCATCGAAAACTCACCCTCGGGCAGGCATTTATTCCTAAAAAACATCAAGGCCACGGCAAAGCTTATCACCTTGCCGTGGCATCGAAAATTCACCCGCGAGGCGTACATTATTTCCTAAAAAAAAGCATAAGTCCACGGCAAAATCATCACATTGCCGTGGCATTTGAAATCCTATCCTTAGGCATACATTCTGCCCAGGCCAGCTTGTTTCCATAGCCTTATGCTATGGAAACAACATCAACAAAGAGTTCCTTGTTGACTCGTTTTATTTGTTTGCCCATGGCACTTCTTGCATGCGGCTATTTGGTCCCATTGGTTTGCTACCGCCGACAAGGTTTCGGCTGACGCAAACCAAACATTTCTCTAATTACCAGCAATCGCTGGTTTCCTATTATCGGTCCCCACGTTCAGGGACCGCAATCAAGCAACGAACAGGATGCAGCCAGAAAATGTTTACTTTCAACATCTGGCAATGGCTGCACCCTATATTCGTTGCAATGTTTAATCATCGTCAACCGAAACGATGATTTATGGCCTCCCATAGGATGACCAGATGTTTTGTTTACATTCATGTAAGATGCTGCAGCGATGTCGGCATCCGTCCAGGGTCGCCGGACGATCGTATGCAAGGCATACGCACACAGGCATAATGTATGCCTATTTCACCCGGTCCAATCACGATTAACTCCCTCGAGTTAATCGTGTAGCCCCTCCTCCTTTTGCAGTTCTTTGAGGTTTTCCGTTTCTTTGGTGAGCTCCAGTCACCAGTCAGCCTCTTCCTTGGAGTCGACCACGGTGTGTGGCGAGTCGTGATATGTTATTCCCGTCAGCAGTTTATTTACCGGTTTTCTATTATTTCTAATCACGCCGTATCGCTTAAGTTATATCCAATGGGATCATTCAATTAAAACCGTTTTCCGCTGCCTTTCGTCATTTAGTGCGTTTATAATATTTTACCTTAATATTAACGAATTCATAAGACTATCGGGATTTTGATGTTGTTGGTGGTGCCTAATGACGAATGCTGTGAAACGTGACGCCCCCTCTTTGGCTGATGTGTTGTGTGGTTTTTGCAGATGTGCCAGTTTGCACTGTTGTTAAATAAATCAGTTTGCGTTGATGCTAAATAAATCGGTTTGCGTTGGTGAAAGCTATGTAGAAAAACTTTTTCGTTTGAATTAAAGCCAATATATAAAGGAGTTAAACTAAGTTATAATAACACCAGAAACAGTGTAAATTAATGCAATAAAGAAAACTTTATTTGAAACGATACGTGCGTGAGTTTTATTTATTTTCCGCTTCGAAGAACTTTGTGCGGTTTTTCTGTTTCTTATGTGACAATTTCTCGGTTATTCGGTGGTGTTTTAGCTGAATCCGCACCCGTGCTTGGTGCATAGCCAAAACAATACCACACACCCACCAGCGATGTTACGCCGAACTCAAGTTCTCAAAAATATCCAATAATCAAAGAAGGTCAAGAAATAAAATACACTGGTGTCGTTTAGTTGTTCTTTTTTTTATTTCTTTTAATTTAATTTCAGCACATACACATAGTACACCCTGCTGGTTGTTCTTAATGTACAGTATTTCACAGGATCTTTATTTCTAACTTTAATTGGAAAAGCACACAAATATTTATCATTGGATTTTTCTTTTAAGGGTTTGTTAAATTTTTATTTATTAATAATTATTTATTATAGGGTATCCACGAAACTTATCCCTAACTGTTCCTCCGTTTATGTCCGCGGTTACCTGCACGCTGGATGTCTTCAAGAACACAACACATTTAGTAGTTTTATTTTTCTCACTGTTAGGATTTATTTTATTTAAACTTTCGTATTTTTTATTTACATTTTTCTCTAACACTTCTCTTTAATAATTCTTTTCAATAACTAATTTATTTCTCTAATAATTATTTTCAATAAAATTTGCACTTCCGGACGCGCACACGACTGCTTAACTCCCAAAAAAACAATCTTTTAATTCACACGATTTTCCCGCAAAACTAATTTGCATATTTTATTTTATGCACAACGACCACACGCTTTGAATTCACGATTACAACAGGGACGAATCTCGTGTCTTTCGTTCTCACATCCTTTTGTGTTCCGCTTCCACGATTGTTATTTCTAAGAAGCGGAATTGGCTAATAGGGGGCTTGGCTATGGGCGGTAGGGAGGCAATGTCTAAATAGGGAGAAAATGGCTATGTACAATAGGATTGAAGTTTTAAAATAAGGGTTTTACTTTATGTTTTTGGGGATATACTATTGTAATGGGAAATAGGTGATTTGGAGGGAAGGGAAGGATATGCACGTGAAGACACGAGATGTTAATTATTCAAAGGGGGAGTGCTAATTAATTGAACTTTAATTATATAACAGGTTTTCGTTTCCACCCCGCTGGTGGTCCTTAATGTACAGTATTTCACAGGAACTTTATTTCTAACTTTATATGGAAAATTACACAAATATTTATCATTGGATTTTTCTTTTAAGGGTTTTCGTTATCACTGGTGTAAAAATGTCCGAAAAGACAAACTGAGTTCTAACTTCCACTCACGGCTTTACTCGACTCGTCATTCGTGTGCGCACACTAGTGGTTGAAATTCGATTGCCGAAACGCTTGTGTTCGCGGCGGAAGATAAAAATCGACTGTTCGACTCGAGGGATGAAAATTGACCCACTGGTTCTATCAAACGATCAACCAATCGAGATCGCACTCTCATCTGCGCTCTTTCATTCCCCCGCCCAACGAGGTGAATAAACTCTTGTGAGTGAATTCACTAGTCAATGGACTAGAGAAAATGGAAGAATCGAAAAGAAGAGCGCGACGATCCCGCGCATGATTTTGCTTTTTGCATGCAACGAACGCAAAATTAATAGTGACCGAATGACCTAGTTAGGTTATTGGATTGATCTCAGAGTGCAATGCACTCTGAGGAGGGGAAATGGAATGGGATGAAAAATATTTTCTTGCGCTATTCACCTGACCAGCGATGTTACGCCGAACTAATTTGCATTAGAAATGGGATGAAAAATATTTTCTTGCGCTATTCACCTGACCACTGAGTTTATTGATCCCAAGCGAATAGCGTGTCTGGGGGAGGTCAAAGGACATGCCACGGCTTGGGATAATATCAGCGTGAGAACCAAACTCAAAGAATTTGAAATTACCCCAGCCGTTGCGCGATGCTGCAACAGCATCGTTTGCCCAGACTTTGCTGTTGCTAACCAAACATGAAATTGTGATTTCCGGTGGAAATCTCATGTGGTCTATGCAATAGTGTCGCCGTATGGCAAGAAATAGCTGAATTCAATTATTCATTATCTGCATAGTTTAATGAATTCATGTTATGGCCGACGGAATGGATTGGGGTTCAGGTGGTGAGCACTTAGCGAGCGAAATTTGGTTGAAATTGTGAAATTGCTTGGTTCTCCGTGTAATATAGAGAACCCCCACACGTCTGTTGCGCAACGGATTATTATAACAATTTAACAAATGGGGGCGTTAAACCCTCGGAAATTGTTTGATTGAAGGCACAGTTTGGTGATGATACACCGTCTCAGAATCGTGTGTATACGTGGGCCAGAGAATTTAAAAGTGGGCAAGAACGTATCGAAAATGAAAGTCATGAGCCCAAGGACAAGTCGTACAGATGACAATATCCGTGCCGTTCGAGAGCTTTTGAAAGTGATCGCCGCTGAACTGTTGGAGAAATCTCATCAAGTGGCAAACAAAAGACAAAGTATGCCCATTCGAGATGTCATCCGTCTTCATGACAACGCCAGACCTCAAGTCGCGTCCTTGAGGAGGAATACATTGGAAGAAACGGGCGAACACCCAGAGATTATAGCCCAGACTTGTCGCCCTGTGTTTATTTTTTGTTCGCGCCCTTGAAGGAATCGCTTGGAGGAAAAAAATTCGAAAGTAATGAAGAAGTCGAGGAGCATGTGCGCAATTGGCTAATACCCCCGCCCTAAATCTTTCTACGAACAAGGGATATTAAACATTCGAAATTGGTGGCAAAAGTGTGTAGATCACGCAGGAGACTACCATATACTAAAAAATGTTGATAGTATAGTTAGTATGTTACACACTATTCAATGAATGTATAAAAATAAATTGCTGTTTATATATGATTCACCCTCGTATGTATTGAATTGTCCCACCTTTTCTGTGTGATACGGACTTCCTTGTCCCCCGCCCTATAAATGGATATATAAATAACACCCTGAACATCGCAATTAAATCGCCTTTTCTCCGATTGGACAATACTTCAACTGTCTGAGCTGTCCCAATCGTCAACTTACAACAAAAGCAGAAGGTTAATTTTTAACGCAGCAGCAGCAGAAACATCAGCCGCAAAATCCAAGAGTGTCCACATTGATGCCCCACTTAGAAGTCGACAGTGATGTGTGGCGTTTCTAGCAGACGCACATGAATAATAGTGGAGAACAACACCAACTAAAAGACAAGACGAACACTCAAAGGCACTTCAGTTAAAGCCGTATATCATAGCAATTTCCACGTCAGCCGCATGTACTTCAGTTTAGAAATCGAATTCGTAAACGCGGCAGTGGTCTGATGCGTTGAGCTTTGGTTCTATCTTTTAGTGTTTCTAACCGCGATATCGTCGGTCCGAATCACACGGTCTTTACTATCGTCGCAATAGATGTACTGAAACCGGACTACAACATTAAGATGCCAAAGAGAGCCGACCATTCCCATGTCAACCACTTCTTCTTTATCCTCTCCGATGCTCGAGTTTTCACCATCAGGATCAATCACATTGCTTGGGTCGTTGTTCCCCATTATATCACTGTCACTGACTATTCCTTGTTCCCCCTCGGTGATCCTGACGTTCCGGATAAGCTCATCTACAACCACGTTTTCCTTACCGTTCTTGTAGCTTATTACGTAGTCCAATTCTTCGAAGTTGTGACGCCATCTCACGAGCCGACTACCAGCATCCTTAACGTGGAACAACCATATCAATGGTCTGTGGTCTGTCTGAATGACAAATTTGGTTCCATAAATGTATGGACGAAACCGTTTCGTAGGCCAAACATTCCTTTTCTGTCGTACGGAACGAGTTCTGATCCAGGAATGTTCGCGCCGTGGCGAGATGAACTGCAAATTGTTGCGATCCGTCGGATTGACTTATGGAGCGCATATAAACCGAATTGAACTGAACAAAACACGAACAAGAAAGAAAGAAGAGTACCCGTGATAATATCTCTAAAACAGACAGAGATCAGCTCCGCGCCTTCAATGTGATAGCGACTGTAGTCCCGACGTCGGCGCCACTTCCCCGATCAGGCGGATCGCTCTCTCTGTAAACTCTCAAGAATGTCGAGTGTATGTTTGAGAACGGAGTTACAAAAATGAGAGCAATTTGGAATTTATACGGGTCTAATTTGGAATCATTCCGGAGTTCGTTGCACTCCAAATACTTAATTAACTCGGTGTTGATGACCTTTTCCATCACCTTAGATAACATAGACAGTAATGCTATATCGGTGGTAATTTTGTGGGAGACATTTCATTTTGGGATTGGCTGAACTCCGGCGATTTCCGCGCAGGCAGGAAAGATCCTTCGTTCATAAGATAAGCGAAAGAGTCTGCCAAGAACCGGTGGTAGTTCTGGCGCACGGTTCTTAAGGACTATTGCTAGTACTCCGGCCGTGTCGCTAGCTTTCCTACAGCCCAGTCCACGTAGCATGCGTTGAATAGTACGTGGACGGAACCCCACATCTCGCATCGAAGACCGTACCAATGCGATCATAAGTGGCTCCATAAGACTGGCAATAAATTTGTAAGGACTATTGCTAGTACTCGGGCCGTGTCGCTAGCTTTCCTACAGCCCAGTCCACGTAGCATGCGTTGAATAGTACGTGGACGGAACGCCACATCTCGCATCGAAGACCGTACCAATGCGATTATAAGTGGCTCCATAAGACTGGCAATAAATTTGTGAGGATTAGCTTTATCCTTTGAATTTGTGACGCTGCCCGGCACCAACGGAGGATACAGCCCTTGCCAATGACCACAAGGGGCGCGAACCAGTTGGGCATTCAAGGAGTTTATTTTTCACTCTGTTGTTTTAGGACTTCTTCGCGGTATCGATCGCCTGGTTGCACGCGTTTCTGATTGTAACAAAATTCGTTGTGTTAACCTCGGTGGGATTGGAGCGCCATTGTTTAAAAGCTCTAGTTTTTGCCGCTGTAATCTATTTTTATCAAACCAAGGCTTGTCAAATGAACTTCGCTCGATGGAATGCGGAATCCCGAGAAGAATAATCTCCGTCACCGACTCCGCGCATGCGTTCACATCAGAATCTCCAAAGCACACCTCTACCATGAAAAGGATGCGAAAATATCTCAAAAACTGGTCCAGGGTGTGCATAATCACCTCGGACAACCGGCAGTCGCCTAAGTTCCTCCACAAGTTGAGTAAAATTGTGACTAACAGCGGACATCTCCGCCAGCCTCCCAGCCTCGTCGGTTCTGTTAGAATGTACCAACCAGGTGGAGTTGAGTACATTAAAAGCACCAAGGACAACAATTTTAGAAGCCGGATGGTTGATGTATATCCAGTCGATGATACGTGAAAGATGTTCGAAAAATGGCGCTGGCCGATCTTCATTCGGGGAGCGGTAAAGACAACAAAGAAATTTAACGGAATTCCTCTGCACGATCTTTGATTACGTGTTGTCTATGTTATTGGCTTCCAACACCTGCATCATTTGGCAAGCCAATTCGGACCGTGTGAAAACGCAGACTCCAACCTTAAAACGGAATCTCGAATGTGCGTCGTATCCTGAGCAAGGAAGATATGTCAAATCAGTTGACGAATCGACCTGGGTCTCAGTCAGAAGTCTTTCCCCGACGATATTGCGAAATGTACAGCGTGACGGGGTGGTATCTTCTGGGTGTTGGTTATATGTACCAGACATGGCCACTAGTTCCACTCAAGATCCCAACACTTACCATTGGTTTCTCTGAAAATTGTCCACGAAATAAAACAACTTCAAGCAAGCGAAAGGAATAAATAGGCACGCAAGTATTTTGTTATTAAGTGTTCTTTATTTAATCTACGTTATAGCATCGGCACATGTGCATAACACTGGGAGTTCACAATATAATTCGCTTAATCCTTTAACTGGTGGGCGCCTACACTCCTTCAGGATCGTTGAAAATGTCAAACAAAGTTCACTTTAACGCACAAAACGAATTTCTCCACTAGATCACTAAAAGGAAACACTGCACTCCAACTCGCATATTTTGACCGCGTTAAAACAAACTGGCTACTTTGTAACGCGGCTGGTGAAAAGGTAACGCTAAGCGGCGCGACTGTCCGCTGTGGTGACAGAAATCTGACTCGCTGGTGATCGTCGTCTCAACTTCCACCAGCGCCCCTTCGCCTCCAATACAGACAACGAACGGCACTGCACCTGTTCAAACAAAGGAAAGAGCATAAGGGGCTACAGGCATTGTTGTCATAATTTATCGTGATGAACGCCTGAGTCCTAAGTAAACGGAAACGCAATTTCAATGGTCATACGATGAGACGCACATCGTGTTTACTTAGGCGTTCGCAGTCATGCCGTTGTAGGCGATACATTCTTCGGTGACCGAACATTTGAGATTTGTTGGCATAAATGTGCTGGTACATGGGTACGATGGTGAGGAATTTACCTTGTAGATGTGCAAGCATACGTCTCACCCAGGGTGGCCATGGACTAGTGGTTGGTAAGTAGAATAAACACAGTGAGGCTACTGTGTGTTTGTTTTAGTTTACAGGCAGGAGCATCATAAGACATGATCATAGGTATGATTGCTTAAGTAACAATCATGTTCATGCCCAAATCGCATAATCGATTGCTGGCCGATATGGGGGCAATATTTAATTACCAAATGGTAGGGAAACTATTGGCTGCAGCTGTGTCAACAAGTACGCTGGTCGGCGTGTCTTCTTGGCCCAACGGATTGTTGTTTGAACGATCGAACGATGGTTCAGCAGATAAGGCAAGGGTGAACATGTCATGCACGTGTATGAGAAAGTGTTTCTCAGCAATGTGCATTGACATGTTCGAGGATTAATGTCGGTTACATGACGAGGTAACCGAATTAGATTTCAAAAACATGATGCGTTGGATGCAAGCATGCCCCGGTGTGAAAGTTTGATGCCACGCCAAGATGGTAATCTTGCCGTGGGCTTATGTTTTCAGGTGGAAGGTGATGCAGCGCAGCTTACGCTGTTCATTTGCAAGTGAGTATAATGACTTGCCTGGTAAGTGGGAGACGGTTAATTAAAAGGGAGTGGGTGGTTCTTTAGGAATGCCTTAAAGAACCCCCACAATCTCACCTTGGGGCCGACTGCCACCTAAATCAACCTTTTCTCGAAAAATTATATTACATGTAACGTTTGAAAAATTGTCCATTTTCTGCGTGTGGATGTAAACTTGAGCTAAAAGAAACGAAATATTTTATCAATCCTAGGCCCATCTCCACTGTAGCTATTTTTCTTTTCCTCTTTTCTATTTATTTATTTATTATTACTTTTTTATTTTGTTATTTATTATTATTTTATTATCACTGATTTATTTATTTATTCTATATTATTTTTTTCATTATTATTTTAATATTGGCATTTAGGCATTTAGGATTTTATTTCGGCGAAGAAGACTTTATTCGGGTTTTCAAAAATCATTATTATATTTATGATCCGTATAGTATACAAAATTACTTACTTATAATTTGATTTATGTTACTTATAATTTGATTTATGTTATAATTGAATAAATGAGTCCACTACAGTCAACCAACTTATTTTGTCACATCTAATTTAAAGAGAGTATCACCAAACGTAAAGCGATCCACATATATGTTGAAGTCAAATTCGTTTGTATAAAATAGAGCGATGAGTATAAAAAATGGGGTGTAGGAAATAAGAGGATCATAATGTCTCCGTCGCATGAGCATTGTATTGAAAAACAAGAAAAGTCTTGCTAAGCTCCTGTGTAAATTCATTAAGACTTCCTTTAGATGTCACTTGCGCTTCTCTGTAAACACGGTGTGATCTTAGGAGTCAAAAAAATAAACTTTTTGAAACAATGAAGGTTGCTCAATTCAAATGGCGCGTAAACAAAAGCAAAGGAGTACAAGGAAAAAAAACGACAATAAAAACGGGCATAAATCCTTGCAAGTACATATAGCGTAAACAAACGCAATGTCAACTTGGCAAAGGGAGCAAGAAAATTCGTGTATAAATAAAATATAAGACAACACACCAAAAAAATACAACCCACCACCCATTCATATCCCCATAGCATTGGAAGATGCCAAAGGAATACAAACACAGAATCATCATAGAGAACAAAAAAGGATACAAGGCATGAGATATCCCAGATACAGTTAAAAGGGCGCAACAGAAAAAAAAACACCAATAACTGCTAAAAGGAAAGCACAAGCATACAAGTGTGTGTATGTCGATACAATAGGACGAATCCACAAAAAAATGGAACAAAGGAACCCGAAAAAAATTATTTTTCACCGCCCATTTGTACACGGTTGTTAGTTCACCTTTCATTTGTGAGAACCAACAAACAATGGTACGACCAACAACCCAGCAAAGTAGCACAAACACACGCGCAAATATGCCATTGTTTAACTCGGATCAAATCTAATGATAGCAATTCACCCCCATTATCAATCATCCCTCCGGCCAAAGGCTACTAAAGAAAGGGTAACAAGTCGAGCCTAAGACACTTGTGAATGATTCAAAGAAAATCAACACGCTGGCCATAATTTACGCCACTCTATTTGTGGAAGGGATGAAGGGTGTTTACTCCACCTTCACAAAGTATCACCACCCCCAGCGCAACCAATTTGTGTATTGTGCATGTCCCAGTCCGTGTCTTGTTCAACAGCACAAGTATATCAACAACCGAGAACAGCTTCTATCCCCAGTACACCCGAATATCAATAAAATTGCTCTAGACTGTAGCTGTGAATATGTAAAGCAAGGATAATGCTCATAAGTCGTCGAGTTCGTGCTATGGAGTTGTGGAATTTGCAACCATCTTCCCCCAAAGGCACTTGGACGGCGACCGACTGACGATGAACATTCGACGGTCAGTCTTTTTCTGGTTGCTTTAGTTGCTTTAAACTTATCCGAGGCAGACGCCAATGAGGTGGTGGAATTACGCTATCTTGACACAAGAGAATGGAAGGGCGAATAACAAGCGTGTACAGTCGCCCATCGTCAACTTTTGCTACAGATTCGGCAAGGACTCTATAAGGCGTTTCGAACGCCTGTAGAGTTGACTAGTTGTAGATTACGACAATAACTGGAAGACTTCTTTCCCTTGGTATTGAAGCAATGCTAGGACTAGCTGGCTGGTGAAATGGTTTGGGGTCGTATAATATTTAACAAAAGGGAGCTTGGAAGCCAGTGCGTAAAGGACGACGATACAAATGACTTCTAAATAAATAGAGAAGGAGATGAACCGGGGTTAAGAAAAGACGAATGGGGAACCATTTTATTCTATGAACAAAGTGGTTGCTTTTTTTTCGTTATTGTACTGCTACGATCCTTGTTTTTCCAGAATCAAGGGCGCATTCCAAGGATACCCTCAAGAGTATTTGAGATTACGACTAAGATGAGGTATTAAATAGGTATCTTAACAGTTAAACAAAAACAAAATAGTTTAAAGTATGCACGCAGCAATGTGTACTTTTGCAAATAATTCGGAGAACCTATAACCCAAACACATCACCAGTCTCACTCTTAATAGTCGAGCTTGTAGATTTCATTCGTATATTGTTTATTCTATGATTTGTTTGTGTTGCTGTTGTGAAAATAACTCTACTGATTTAAGTATCGTATACGATCCAAAATATAAAAAGCTTATTACTTCCATACATTCTTACATATTTCGATCGAAGCTGCTTCAATAAAAGCAACACAAATGAAATAATCATCAAAATGTTGGCTCCGTTAATATTTTAAAATTAGTTCAACTTCATAGTGTTGTGGCGGTTCCGCCAAACCCCACTGTACACTTACCCGAAGAACCCCCATAACTACAACCCAGCCATCATAACTTTCTGCTAATGCAATCGCATTAAGCACATGTAAATGCTTCACGCATCAAGCCTACCAAATTTATTTATTTAAAAGCTTCTGGAAAAGAATTCTTACCTTCATTCATTCATTCGAATCCAAAAATTCCCCATAAGAATTCTATCCAAATTTATCACAGATCCCAATCACACATACGCATTACCTAGGAATTCCCATAAAGAATTTCTCCCACAAGGGCATGCATGCAGGCATCGATGCATCTCTGCATTAGCGACGAAGAACCGAATTCTCGTTTAGTGTAAACACTCACACAAGAGTTCGACCCTGGAGTCGCCTTAGATGCCATATACAATTGGCATAGTTGTTATACAAACCGTCATTGTGTAACCATCTGAATTGCTTCGCAATGACTTGCAACTATCGATACAGCTGCAAGCACATTACCCAGAAATGCTCCTGCGTTTAAATCTCCAAACAACCATCAACTTCGCGCATAGCCGCCGGATTGAATTCAAAGCATAAACAATGCAAATATAGAATCCGTTTCCCACAAACGAAATTCCCTGCATATACAAATGCAAGCAAGGGATTCGTTTCGGCCACCGACCCAAGATACGATATACAATTCTCGTTGTATAAGGTATTGTAACCCATTAGCACCTCCTTCTAATGGCTATTCAGCTATTTACACAAGGGCATCACTCAGCTAAGACCTTTATGATGCCCTCGTCACATATTTTCTTTTAACACCATTTCTTCGATGCATCGTCGTCTATTTATTTAGCCGCGATGCACATCCTAGACAACGATCTATGCGGTCCCTTAGTCTTTTAATCTCTCTGGATTCGTTCCTCATGACCTCGAGGCATGAGCAAACACAGGCACAATTAGCATCTAATGAGATTCGGCTTGTTTGCTTAGCCGAACTCACATCGCATGGATGCACATTTTGCCCTTTCTTTGTTTTAGATTCCTTCTCGTGGTTTCATACCATTGTAGTGCTCCGGAAGTCCTACCATCCTCCCATAATCCCAATATACACATTTCCCATATTATAAATATATTTCATCATTACCTAATAACAATATACAAAGATCTATGTCCTAAGATACACATTTCCCATTGTTGCGGATTGGCAATTGAATGTGCTGGAATGAACTGGAGAAATCTAGTACATTCGCAGTGTATACCAGTTGCGCAGCAGCTGGCACCAGCTGGCCGATTGTCACCACCGACGACGTCATAGCGTCCCTTATTGAATTGGCAGTTATGCCCAATGAGTCAGTCTGCATTCAGCCTTCATCAAGTGCACACCATCGCTTCCCGCCCGATCACCAAAATTAAATAATAAAAGTTAATCTCAAGGAGAAAAGACTTCAGACTTGGTTTTCTACTTCCTCTTCGTTGTCTCCATTGGCTTCCTCCCATCATTTATCTTGATCGGATACGCTCTTGGATACAGATCACCGCTCCTGGACGCAGCCCACTTATCTTGATCGATCACGCTCTTGGATGCAGCTCACCGTTCCTGGGTCCTGCCTACTAATCTCTATCAACCACCACTCTTGGACGCTTCACTCTTGGAACGCTTGGAACCACACTATCGGGCGCCTCTATTACAACACCCATATAATAAATACATAATGATCAAAACCCATTTCTCATATAATATACACATTTCCCATATTATAAATATATTTCATCATTACCTAATAACAATGTACAAAAATCCATATCTTCATATAACATACACATACCCAATTAATTCAAACGATTTCTTATAAATATAATAATACATAATACCTATCCCAACCATCATCACACTTTCCTAAACGATTTGCCAAAAATCGTTATCCTAAGTACATAAGCAGCTGCAATAGCGTTGGCTTAATATGATGAACCCTGAATCGTCACCAGGTAAATATAGTAACTACCCTATGTGACGATACCGAAAAACATATAAGGAAGATAACGGCAGCAGTTTGATTTCGTTCATGCAAAAGCAACTTCTAGAAGAAGAAAATGTAAAAGAGAACGTCGGTACTTTGGTACGAGGAGTAGAATTTGAACCACAAGAGAAATGCTAGCCCACAGAAAAAATCAATTTAGTTTTGTTATAGTTAGTTCGTTATATTTTGTTTTAAATAAAGCTAAACAATTTTTGTGTTGATAAAATGAAAATTAAATATTGTTTTTTTGTGTTAATTAAATTTAAATTAAATATTGTTAATTTATTTATTTATGTGTATTAAATCTGAAAATAACTAACTAACTATACAATCAGTTTTTACAGACCATTTCTAACGTACTCCCTCCCTTATGGTGATATTTTATGTGAAAGCTATTAAGTGTTAACTTCGTTAAAACAGTGTCCACGCTCGTGACGAGGAAGCACGGTGTTGGATTAAAACACCATGAATGAACCAATGCACACACATACATGTGTACCTTAATTTGAGAGAGCCGGTTTCACTGGCTGAATTTTTATTGATAACTATTTAATATCGCGGAATCTTATTCCAACAACTAACCGGAGCGGTCGTCGTCCACCACCTGTAACGTGGCTCATCCATTTTTCTGCTCTCCGCTCGAAAGTTTTTAATCTTTCACTCTCTCAAAGTCTAGTCCCCCACATTTGGAAAACCTCCTTCATCACCCCCATCCACAAGAGCGGACCCAAATACGATGGCCCAGACTATCCTCTCAATGCCAAACTTTCTCACTTACTCAAAACTCTCGGAAGCATTCTATACGAATCTTTCAGTTTTCGTTGCAACTGTTTTACTTCACCAAAGCGACGTTTCTCAATGACTGATCAATCACAACAACCCTGTTCAATTCAGTTCAGATCGACATGGTCTCAACCGACCTCGGTGAAGTCCTTGAGAAAAACCTCCCACAATCTTATCCTATTTAAATTATCCAACCTCGGCTTCAATCCAGAACTGCTAAAATGGGCTTTTCCCTGTCATAAGGATAGACTTTATTCCGAACAGTTCAGATCCATCACATCCAACCCCTCCCATGCTACCGCTGGTGTCCTTTAAGAAACCCACTTGCCCCCTCTCCTATTTATACTAGCCTATACTAATGACTTTACTAAGATTACTAAGCATTCCTCCTTGTCTCTATATGCTGATGACACTAAGCCCCAAAGAATCATCAAATCAGCGTCAAGTAGAAACATACCTCGACAACTTCTCAGTTTGGTGTAGTAAAAATTGCTTTACGTTTAACATCGCCAAGCGCCGATCCATAATCTCTTCCTATAAGCGTATTCACCCTTCCTATGCCTATTCATCGTCACTTCCTACGTTTCGCTCTCCGTGGTCTAGGATGAGAAAACCCTTCCCGCCTCAAATTAATCAAATTAAAAACCCTTGAAGACCGTAGAGTACTAGTGGACGTCCTGTTCATTCATCGGGTCCCCTCCGACTGCGCGAACCAACCACCTGAATTCAATTCTTATCAATACAAACCCTCGTATCATCCTTAACATACATCTGGTAACCAAGAAAGTTCGTGCGGTTCCTTTACAGAGTGCAAGTTGTGATTACACAATATTCTGCAAAATATCCACCATCCGCTTCCATGCCATTTTTGAAGATTTTTGAAGAAATCTTTTTCCTGGGACTAAACTCTGCTACCGCATTTTCAACCTCTTCTCCAATTTTGAACAGAAAACAGCCACAAAAGATGATAATCCAACGGAGCAAGGTCTGGTGAATATGGAGGATGTGGTAGAAGCCCAGTGAAGAAATGACCACCAATGTCATGTTTGCTAGATGAGGTCTCGCGTTGTCTTCATAGAAAAGAACAGCTCTCTTATTCGTGAGTGCTGTTGAGTAAACCTCTTCGATAATGTATTTCCAAAAACTCAGAATGTACATCACGACAGCACTACACCCCGCACACAGCATCACCTTCACTTGATTCACTTGGTGAAGAGCAGATGTAGATGGCACAATCGTTTTCTATTGTAGTATAGTAAATCGTCCACTTTTCGTTACAAGCCAAAATCAGGTTCAAAATTACGCAATTCTTGCTCCCGATGAGCAAATATTGACTCAGTGGAGTTGAGAGAAGTCAGTTGGTGGGGGACCCATTTACTCATTTCCGATTTTCGAATTTCCCAGCTGATGTAAGTGTACACAAATAGTTTCATCGCTTGTCCCAAACCGTTGACCAAGTTGGGTTGACATCCTCTTCAGTTGCTGCCTTTAATTGGCCCAAATCGAGAGGTTGTGACGTACTCGATCGAGGTTTATCTTCAAGAATCTCATCAGCAGTCAAAAAGGTTTGAGACCACTTTTCAGGTTTTCGTTCACTAATAGTACTGTGGGGGTTCTTTAATCATTCCCGAAGAACCACCCATCGTTTTAGCCCAATTTCCCTTTCCCAACCAAAGCTATTGTACTTACCTGCAATCGAGCAGCGTAAGCTACCCGTCAGAATCTTGCACCTCTAAGTTAAACCTCAGCAAGCATGCCTATAGGCAAATCATTCACAGGCTGAAACATAATCCACGGCAAGATTACCGTCTTGCCATGGCATCAATTAAAACGATTCCGGCTCATCCTTCATGAACCGATCGGTTCTTAAAGTCGACCACATACCACCAAACACACACCAATTCTTCTGCGTGTCTTTGTCCAAAAATTCGTTGGTCCAAAAGACACGCCATGACAAATCGCTTGCTTATACAGCTGCAGCCCCCTGATCGATTGCATAAGCGATAAACTAGCATCGAATTGGACGTGATCATAGTTTGTTTTTCCTAAACAATCTAGCAACGGTCACGTCCAATGTATGTTATTGTTCGCCAATACAAACCATAGCGCAACTCGCGCCTAGCTGCCAGGAGCTGAATTCTTTGCCAGTGTAAATATTCACACTGGAATCCGACCCTTGACTCGCTATGGATGCACTGCGCAATGGACGTGGATAAATACATAACCAGCATTGTGTAATCATTCCGATCACCAGATCAGGTCCCACGGTATAGTTTTCCTAAACAACCCATATACCATTAGCTAAGACAAACAAACGCGTATCTTAGCGCATGAAATAGCGTTCTGTTGACATTATACCCAGAAATCTAACCCTGCATCAACGAATCTCTATTTTAAACATCTTTTTTCGGCCGCTATACGAGCGACCATCTATTTGCACAGCTGACCAAAGTCGAATTCAAATATCGTTTAGTCAGTTTTTGTTGTCGCTTTTCCTTATTCGACTTCAGTCTATATGTGAAATACTGTCCGAATGGAGATATCTGCGCCAAACAACGATGGATGGATCGAGGAGTCAGATTCTAGCAATCACGGAGTCAAGTTCTAACATCGAGCCAAGAAGGGACATCTTTCAACCCTTGTCGCATATACACGCGTGTTTACAAATCGAGTTTCACGGTAGGACTCAGTCAAGTCGCGAGTCAAGGTTTACATCTACTAACGAGACGGTCTTGTTTTTCTGTTGAGGCGACGGTACAGTTTTACGCATGTTCACGTAGTGGAATCTACCTGGTGCTTAGTTAATTCATTTGCTTTTCGATAAAAATTGGATAATTAACAAAGAAAGATACAAAGCAGACGATTCAGTGCAAAAGAGTTGTTACAAAGAATCAGTGTAGTTATATTGGTTTTTCAAAATATCACAGTTATGTTATTAACAATATTAAGAGAGACAGTGATATAGCAAAATAATATATTTTAAGAACTACAAACAGAGTGTGAACTACGTGTATATGCTGTCCTCATAATATATGCAGAAATAAAACAAACATTAAATCAACAAATCAACTCTTCGTTCCATTCTTCATTGGCGAACAGTTTCCAGTGATAGTTAGTGGGTGTTCGCTGAATCCGCGCCCGTGCAGGTGCACAAGTATAACCAACCCCACAGTACCCTCTCTAAAAGCTTCACAAATCTTGTTTTGCTGATTCGACACCCAATTTGAACAACTAGTAGTCATAACCTTTCCAGCTGATTTCCCCATCATTGCTTTCTTTGGAGCCAGTTCGCCTTTAAGAATCCATAGAACTGTTTTGACTGTTCTTTCGTCTCGGAAGTGCAGTGGGGTATCCATCTTTCATCTATAGTTACTAATCTACGCAGAAACACATCTTTTGTTTTCGGTTGCGACGCATGCGGTTCAAAAGTTCTCGGCTGAGAGCAAATGCGGCACCCATCTCGCCGATATTTTTTTTCGTACCGAATTTATGGTGCAAAATTGAAACATAAACGAATTGAAAATTGACAAATACCGAGTGATGACTGATGCTTACTAAAAGCAGACCATTAGCGGTACGATCAGCGTCATCGTCGACGTTTTTATGTACTTATTGACCTACCCTCGTATAACATAAAAAAGGAATGCCTTTTTTTAAAACCGCAGGAACTTCGTTGGTTACCTCATATTCGTTGTAATTTTACACTATTATATTACTTTGGGCGAAAATAAGAGAATTTCGGTGGTCCATTCGACCAACTTGACTGTTTTAAAATGATTGAATCTATTACGAACAACACCCAAAACCGACGCCATCAAAATTTCTACAGAAAATGGTTGACATGGTTTTGCTGCTACTTTTCACTCTCGTTTCGTCCGTTTCGTCCGGAAAGGTATTCTGCAGTTTTACAGTGACACAAAAGGAACACAAAGGACCTTACGCCAGGAAGTCGTTATATACGGCATTCATTTGGTATCCAAGTGCAGTATATTTACGACAAGTGGATTTATTCTGTTAAATTTTTTGTCAATGAGCCAAAATACTGTAGGCTGACATTCGGGCACGGTATAACGCATTGTTCGACAGATTTAGAACCACACCCCGCTCCAAAGAAGACTACAGACCATTTGCAATAGATTTGTGATGAAATTCATTAATTTACTTCAATACAATTTCTTACAAGAAACAATATAAAAATTACAGCGTTTTGAAAAATGTACGGTTCTTCATATCCACTACACGTTCCACAACATGTTAAACAACACGCTCCTCATGTCCCAGAAAATATTCTAAAGGTGTCGGAAGGAAATAGACGGCCTTCCCAGAGATGTTCCAAACGTGCCCCAAAGATGTCACAGGGATGTCGCAAAGACTTTTGTATTATAGTTCTCTCAGAGGATGCGAACCTTTAGCGCCGAGTCGGCGCCCCGAGATGCCATTAAATAAGCAACCCGGCTGCATCTCAGCTAGTTGGACGTTGGTACATTCATCCACCTATCATTCTAAAATGAGGAAACAAGTGTACTATCAACCGCAAAACTGAATATTTTGTTACCCGTTGTCTCCGATATATAGCTAATGTGCAGCAAAAACAAGGTTAAAGACCAAATAGAACCCAGAGACACCCCGGAACTAACGAAGTACAGATCCAAAGACATTCCACCCCGCTTCGATAGCTCGTTGTTGGAAAATTCCGTATAAAACTTGCTTAGCTTCGCCCCATGCCAGGCGCGGTTGGAGATTTCCAATGCCACCACCCTTCATTCACCATCCCCTTCAATCGCTAATGTCCATATATCGCTTATAATGGTCAAAAGTTCTCCCGTGGACTGCCTGGCACGGAATCCCTACTGGCGATCATTTAGCAGTCCGTTGCATTCCAAATATTTTATCAACTCGACATTGATGACCTTTTCCATCACCCTCGATAACATAGTCGGTAATTCTGTGCGATTGGCTGAACGCAGGCGATTTCCCAGCTGGTAGGAAATGTCCTTTGTGCACAATATTACGTACCAAGACCACCCACCCGAACATTCATACCGGCCGAATTTCGGATCACATAAGGTGATTCCCGTTCGGATTGATTAATGTTAAATTACTCAATCCACTAAAATTCTTTAGGGGAGTCGCTAGAGAATAACAGCAAAGAGTCCAGACATACTGAGAACAAAACTCTATGGCAGAACCGTTTCGCTTAATCCCTTTTAAGAATACGTTTCCTAAACGGAACAAAGGACGGTGCCTGTGAATGAATTCTCTGGACAACAATACTATCAAGATATATAAAATATCTTTGGCACCGTTGTCCAAACCCGTGGAATATTACTGAAAATGTTTAATGGCTCATGGTAATTATCGGCCTTAGGCAAATTACACCAACATTCCACATCTAAGGTTCAAACGGTACGGATCGTCCGATCGTCTTGTCCCGCATCCTTTTATTTGAATTGTGCAAACAGTGTGGCCGTCACTGAGAAGGGCTGTATAGCATATTGCGAAATATTGAACGGTGTAGTGTGTACGTGTTCTGTGTATGTACGTGTGCTCATTATACACACAGTGTATGTGCGAACGCGCGTGCGAGTTGTGTGTTATCACACAGTGTAACCGTCATCAAGAACGGTCATAAGAAAAAAAAAAAAAACAATTAATGTGACATAGAGCAGTGCGGACCTAGTCGAGCATCATCATCGGCACATCTAAGAAAAGAAACGCACATTTGGCAATCACACGGCGCCGACTCGAGCGACAGCCGGGTCTTATGACGAAGCGGCACAAGCCAAATACAGATGGCTATAAAAGTGCAAAAGAAAAGAAAAACGACAACAAACGAAAGAAAATACAACAGCACAACGGAAAAATCAGAAACAACATCAGGAAGCAAACAAAAGGCAGCAAACAAAGGAGATGCAGCAGCAGCAAAAGAACCAGCACATAGTAACCAACAAAAAGGAAAAAGCGCCGCCTATAATACTTACGTCCATGGAAACAAAGGACGTTATAAAATTAGGTGAGTTAACTTGCAAAAATTTCAAAACAAAAAAAAATAAATAATTCTAAAATAAAATTAATGTGCGATGATATTGAAAGTTATCGCAAAGTAATGACTGCTTTGGGTAGGACAAAAAGCGAGTACTACACGTACATCCCAAAATCAGAGAAAATAATCTCCATGCTCCTAAAAGGAGTTGACCCATGTTTTTCACCTGAGCAGGTATTCGAGGAATTAAAAACTGTCGAAACCGACAATTTAAAATTTACAGGTGTGAAACCCTTCTCTACCGCCAACTCCAAAAAACGCAATTACAAATTGCCTTTCTTTATTGTATCACTGGGTCCCAACAGTAAAGTTGATGCTCTCCGATACATCAAACACCTCAACCACCAAACAATAAGTTGGGAAAAAATTAGAAAAATCGATCGCGTATTGCAGTGCATGCGTTGTCAACGCTTCGGTCACGCGGCATCAAACTGCCACATGCAATTCAGGTGTGTAAAGTGCCTATCCGACCAGGTCATTGGTGAATGCCCCTTGGGCAAGGAACAGCTTCCAGATAGGAAAACACTGTCCTGTGTCCTCTGTAAAAATACAGGTCACACTGCAAATTTTAGAGGATGTCCTAAATTTCAACAAATGAAATTAAAATTGGAATCCAAAAAGAAACAAGTTGAAGAAGAGAAAAAAATTAAAACTCGTTCTTACAACAATTTCGTGGCTCCTTGTGTGTCATATACACAAATATACCCACCGATACAGAAATGAAACTATCGATGCTTTGTATAGGCAAAAGAGCACCCTGCTCTCAATGCTGAAATTGTGCTATAGGCAGTTCAGTGTTCCAAATAGCAATGAAATCAAAACAATCAAGTCCTGGATTAAAAATCTTCAAAAACTGATCCGGGATAATTACCGAGCAGTAATAAATGAGGAGTGGAGCAACAGAATTCGAGCTGTTCAAACGGACCGAACATGTTTTCACAAATCAAGAAAATATGTCGAAGAAAAGATCACAATGACATTCCCTGTCTCCGAATTCCACGGACTCCCGAGAATTGTCAGATAATGCTGAACGCAGGACTCACCTTAGAGCACATCAACTCCAATGATGAAGTAATAATAGTCCAAGATCCGCAAAAGAAAGCGAATTCAATTGGAGCCTGTTTCTAAGCAGTGTACAGAGTTAACGAATCAGTTCATGCTAACACTGAAATTGAAAGCAATGCCCGTCAAAGACATTGCTCGCTGCGCAATCAACTTCACAACTGGCGATCCGAAAACCGTAGTTTCATCACATTCGGCGAAAATAATAGGGCGGATTCTCCCGTCAGAAATGAAAATACAAATATGTTTGTGCGCAAGGATGAACTTAGAAACATACTTAGCTCAATAAAAAATAAGAAATCATCTGGAATAGATAGCATTCCAAATGTGGTTCTAAGGCATTTGGCTTGCGAAGCAGTGAACATATACACTACTTTGTTTAACAACGCTCTAAACAATGCACACTATCCAGCCCATTGGAAGACTGCAGTAGTCCACCCTATCCCCAAAAAGGGTAAGGACAAGAGCAATCCAGCTAATCTGCGCTCGATCAGCCTGCTTCCCAACATCAGCAAGGTATTCGAAAAAATTATAAACAAAGCACTGATAGGTTAGTGTGATGAAAACGATATCACCCCCAACAACCAGTTTGGCTTTCAAGCGCGACATGATACAGTTCATGCAGCGACGAAACTTGTTTCCGATGTACAATGGAACAAGGCAAAGCGACAATGTACAGGCGCCTGCTTGGTTGACTTTGAAAAGGCTTTCGACACCGTATGGTTAGAAGGACTTGTCTATAAGTTAACAAACCTAGGTATGCCGCAATATCTGTTATGCATCATTTTATATTATAATGACAAACATTTTGTGGTGAAATGCAGGGACATACTCTCCAACAAGACCTTCCAAATTAAAAATGGCTTACAGCAGGGAGCTGTGAATTCTCCCATTCTATTCAATATTTACACTAGTGATCTAGTGAGTTCTCTCGAAAACGCCATTGCGTACGCCGATGACATAGTGGTGTACAGAACAGGAGGAAAAATAGACGACATCAATAGGCACCTTCAAGATGACTTCAACAAAATAAAACAATTTTGCGACGAATGGAAATTAAAGATTAATTTCCAGAAAACCGAGACAATTCTTTTCAGAACGCCCCTATCCAGGGCATCGAAGGATACAAAACACAACTGAAAACACTTTTCTATTGTAGGTAACAATAACCTTCCACTGCAAGTGAAAACTGTAGTTAGATACCTTGGTATCTGGCTAGACCAGTATTTATATTTTGACAAGCACGTAGCAGCGTCCCTCTCCGCAGCTAAAAGCGCATATTCTATGACAAGAAGTCTATTCCGGAGTAGTCTTCTTGACCCCAGAGTCAAAACAATTTCGTACTCGGCATTCATCCGACCAGTTTTGGTTTATGGCTGCCCAGTATGGTATAATATATCTCCACTTTATATGGAGAAATTTCGTGTGTTTGAACGGCAGTGGTTGCGTTTCTGCCTCGGACTTCATAGAACACCAGAGTCGCAATACAAAAAATGCTATCCCGACAAAATCCTGTATAACAAATCAGGGCTAAATAGGATAGATAATTTCATAATTAAAATGATTCGTGCTAGAGCATTCTATCCCAATGATATGTATCTGGAGAATACCCTCCAGAATGGATTTATTCCCCCAGAAGCGTTCCCTTTCTTGGATCGAAAAGGCCTTATCCAAGACGTGCATGGAGTCCCGATTATTTACCACGCTTTCCGTGGTGCCAGGGACAAACGAATTCTCCATGATAGTGATATCTCCAATGCCCCAGACCGCATGCGTTTTAGCACGGCGATCAGTGAAAGAGATAAATCAGCCAAAAAACGATCATCTCCGAAATGGTGGTGGCTTCTCAACGAGGAGACGACTTCACTTCCTCAGATATAGCATCGTCTTGTCCCCCCCCCCCCCCCCCCTGCCCACCTTTCCCCATTACTTTTTTTATTTCTTATTTTATTTTTTATTCGTTTCGTTTTGAAGTTTTTGTTTGTTATTAAAAAAAAAAAAAAATTGTAATAATGTATACATATATATCATCATCATCATCGGCACTACAACCGGGAACCGGTCTTGGCCTTATTTAGCAAGTCCCGAGGCTTGTTAAATTTTCCATAATGATTTATTTTGTCTGGGCAAGGTCATTAGTCTTGCGCCAGATACATATATATATATATACTAATATATGACCTATTTCATATATATATATATATATATATATATATATATATATATATATATATATATATATATATATATATATATATATATATATAAGAAACAAAAAAATAGATGTATGGCGAAAGGCATATATAAAAATCAAGTTGTAATGTGTAATTTAGAGAGCTCGCATAGAGCCAGTAAGTTAATTTACGGACTGTGATTGTAGAAAAGGGTTTAACATCTACCCCTAATATTATACATGTAAAAAGAATTAGGAAAATAAATGTGGTTTAAAAACTAAAAACAAAACAAAAAAAGCAAATTACACCAACGGATCAAACAAAAGATCGTCATCATCATCGGCACTAGAACCGGGATCCGGTCTTGGGCTTAACAAATCTCTCCCGATTTCGAGCCGATGTCATCCAGTTTGGCACTCCCAGGCTCTGGGCATCCTGATCTACGCCATCCCTCCATCACAAACGAGGTCTCCCGCGCTGTCTCCTTCTATACATCCAGCTACAAAGGACTTTCCGGGCAGGCTCTTCTTCGATCATTCGGAGTCTACCGAGCTTGATTTTTCTTACAACATTAGCTTCGAGGTAGATCGCGTACAACACATGATTGTAGCGTCTCCGGAGTCGTCCTCCTTCACATACGGGGCCAACAATTCCCCTTAAGACCTTCCTCTCGAACGCGGCTAAGAGTTCAGAGTGCCTTTTACTGAGCACCCAGGTATCGGGTCCATACATGAATACTGGTAAGACCATGGTCTTGTACAATAGTAGCTTTTGATTTTCTTTTACACAAACGCGCGCACAAGAGGATTATTTTGTAGTACCATTAAATGTCAGAGCATAGTGCAAGCGGAAGGAGAGGAAGTGGATAGGGAAAGAAGGTATGGATATACATTGGTCATAAATGCCTGGACATTACAACGAAGAGGAAACACATGATGAGGTAGAGTATTCCACATTCGTGTGGTTCGGCTAAAGAATGACTCTCTATATTTATTTGCGCGCCTGAAGTTTACTTTCAACGTGAATTGATACGCATTCTTAGATTGGGGGTAACGCGGGGCAATTTCTGATGAGGCAGAACGCATTGAGCAAGTTCAGTTGAGCAACGACCGTGATAATAGATATAGACACGATAAGTTGCACCTATAATCTAACGACGGAAGTGATCGACTCACAACTAGGTTCCCAATAACTGGTTTCATTGTTCGTTTTTGCATCCTATCGAACACGTGTAGTACATTTTTGTTGATGGGAGTTGAACTCCATTTTGGGACGAATGCATTTGATCGCACTTTTCGCAGCTTCAAAAATGTGGTCGCTCCACTTAAGAGTCAAATTAATTCGAGTGCTGAGGATTGATAATTCCTTGCCTTCGTCGATGCAAGTGCCGTTCATCGACAGTGTTTTTACTTTGGGGTTCGCCTTTGACGATAGGAGACTGCAATGAGTTTGTAAGGCATTGAACTCTACTCGGTCAGATAGTTCCATTGATATATCTTGTTGAGGTCAGAATTCAGTGTATTAAGAATAAACTGCTGATTGGTATTGACGTTCGAAGAGTGTGGTCGGGAATGAGTATGAGAAACTCAAAGTGCTAACATCAGCAAACAAGTGGATTGCGTTCTGGGTATGGGCAAGAAATCATTTATAAAGATGAGGAAGAAATTGGGTGAGAGTATAGAACCTTGGGGAACACCTGCATTTATTTGATGGGAGGCAGATTTGACACCATCAAGAACCACTTAGATTGATCGGCTAGAAAGATAGCCTCTTATCTATTGGATCAGGGAATTGTCCACTCCATATGAAAGTAATTTTGATAAAAGGGCTGGACTTTATGGATAAATTTCCGGATTTATAGAGCCTTGATAGACCATAATAGGCTTTGTTGAATTTGATCAGCCGTTCGCGTATTTCTTCTTCCATATTGTTAACGGCTATTGACCCAAGGTAGTTAAAGGATTGCACTACTTCAAATTCGTGCTCCACTACCCCGATAGTTTGACCAACGTTAGGTTTTCTCCATGCAGAAGTTGCCACCTTGTACTTAGTTTTCCCCTCACTAATGTGCAGTCCCAGTGTTTGTGCCACCTACTCGATCCGGTTGAAGCAGTTCTGTACAGCCGAATGGGATCTACCGATGATGTCGATGTCATCTGCGTAGGCAAGTATCTGGCTGGACTAGGTGATAATAGTCCCTCTAGTTGTGACGCCAAAGTCACGGATTAGTTTCTCTAACGCCAGGTTGAAGAGCAGGCAGGCCAGACTGGCCCCTTGTCGGAGTCCATTAAAGATGTTTGTTGGTTTGGACAGCAATCCCGCTATTTTTACTTCGCTAGTTACGTTGGTCATGGTCAACCTACAAAGTCGTATCAACTTGTTTGGAATGCCGAACTCTCCCATGGCATTATATAGTTCTACCCTGGATATGCTGTCTTAAGGGCCCTTAAAGTCTATAAATAGATGATATAATGGTATCTAAAATTCCAGACATTTTTCCATCGTCTGCCTAAGGGTGAATATCTGATCAATTGCTGATTTGCCTGGGATGACGCCACATTGATATTGACCAATGACGGCTTTAGCGTATGGGGCTATCCGATCTTGTAGGATAGAGGAGAGTATCTTATAAGCGTTACTTAGCATTTGTTGCTGCACACTGTGATATCTCCCTTCCTATGTATGGGGCAAATTATAACACGACGGCAATCTTCCGACATCTCCTCTTATTTCCATACATGCACCACGATAACAAAAGATCATTGGCTCACAATAGAGATCCGAATACAAAGGCTTTTATGTGAAGTCAGCAAAAAAAAAAAGTAACACCTTGCCAGGCAAAATCGTGGAAAAGGCGTTTTTTTGAGTTGAATTCTAGACATTGACCAAGACGGTCACTGTAGTGAAGGTAATGTGGTGTTGTTTCGCAGACGTTATTCGAAGTAAGTCAATCCCGAAGGCAAAACCTAGGGGGAAACAATCAATCAATAAGTTGAAAGCAGTTCCGTCACCAAATAATAAGTGGAACGGTGATCTTATAAAACAGTAAAGTGAAAGAAATAAATTAATCAAAAATAAAACGATTGTCTTTTATTAATCCCTCTCGTGCAGTTCCGCGTTTCCATATGAGGGCGGAAGTAAATTCGATTATCTCAAGGGATACCTAACTAGGGAAGAACAGGGACAGCGTGCTTTCCGCCACCTGAGGAGATCGAAGCGAAGGAAGGTCTCACTAGATTTGTAACATTCACCAACACCGATTGTTTGGGGAGCAAATGTGCGATTGTAGTGAATTCGTGTCACTAAAAACTTGGGGAGCCAGGCATCTAGGACTGATCTTTCTGTATCAAGGAAACGCACACAAAAGCCGGTAGGATCCAACAGGCCTCTAGCTACCTGAGCGAGGACGGACTTTCCAACTGCAGGTAAGATAATATCCCAAACAATAATAATCTTATCATCATCATCATCGGCACTACAACCGGGTTCCGGTTTTGGACTTATTTAGCAAGTCTCTCCACCGGTATCCGGTACTAATCCGAGACTTATTAAATTCTCCATAATAATTTGTTTTTCCGGGCAAGGTTATTAGTCTTGCTCCAAATAATCTTATACCTTAACAATAAGATAAGTTTTTGCTAAGAACCGGCGAAAGTTCTGGAGTTGATCCAGTTGGATACATAAGTAGTTTGTTGGTCACTGTATCATTATGAACCTTCTTCGCGAAATCGATCGCCTGGTTGCACGCGTTTGTGATTCTGATAAAATTCGTTCTGTTGATTTGTGTGGGATTGGAGTACCATTGCTTAAAGGCTGTAATATTTTCCGCTGTAATCTGCTCCCATCTATTATTAAACCAAGGTTTATCAATTGAATTTCGTTTGATGGAATGTGGAATGAAGCGCATGCCGAGAAGAATAATCTCTGTGACCGACTCCGTGCATGTATCAACGTTGGAGTATGCAAACCACACCTCTCACCACGGACAGGGTGCGAAGAAATTCGGCAAATCATCCCCATATCTCAATACATAGCGAAGTTGCGTACCTTGGTTATTTGTTTGAAATGTAAGTGGTTGGGCAATCGATATCAAGCAGTGGTCCGACTTCGGCTCGGGTGTCAAAACCGGATCCAGAGTATTCCCATAATCATCTCGGGTTTCCTGCTCTCCCGTAGGTTCCTCCACGGGTTGAGTCAAATTGCGGCTCAGTACAAATGTCTCAGCTAGCCTCCCAACCTCTTCGGTTCTGTTAGCATGTACCAACTATCTGGAGTTATGGACGTTAAAATCGCAATGAACGACGAAATTTTATATTCAGTTGACAGTACGTGAAAGACGTTCGAACAGTGTCCCTGGTCGATCGTCATTCGGGGAGCGGTAAAGACAACAATGTCAAAGAAATTTGACAGAACTCGTAAGTACCATTTTCATCCACATGATGTCGAAGTTCTAACGTTTCTTCCCTTTGGAAAACCAGAACTGATCGCGCGAATATGCAGACTCTATCCTTAAGATCGAATGTAAGCCGTAGCCTGGACAACAAAGATATGTCAAGGCAGCTGACGAGTTGATCTGGGTCTCAGTTAGGGGTAGGAAACCTTCGTATTTGTGGAACCGATGCACTAGATGTTACAATATGCCGTCACCAGGTCAATGTCGACAGATTTTCGCGGAGGAGCCCGTTCATGCGGCGACGAACTGTTTACAGTTCGATTATTTATCAAAGCATGTTCATGATTTCTCTCTGACATAGTTCCCCGTGAAATACGAATCGGAAAGTAGTTTACCTGCGGAGTTCTTTATCTCAGAAGATGCTGTGACGTTTTTAATAGGCACACGGACAGTACACAAGCAAATTGTGAAGAATAACAGCGAAAGAAAATTTGAATATGTAAACCATCAGAGCCGTATACCGTACCAAAAACAATTGCACATCAGTTAAGTGTACTTGAGAATAACGTCCGAATTCGTTCATGCGGCCATTAGTCTGATGCGTCAATGCTTCGTTTCTCGCCCGTTTCATCGTGTGTTTAATTCGCCTTCTTCACTATCCTTGCTAAGCGCAAGACTGCTCTCGTATGATCTGACACACAACACACATTCTCCCATTGGCAAACAGGACTTTACTGATACGGTCACGACATCTAGACAGAACACCAGCTTAATCGCCTGCTCTGGCGTTCTCGTGCTCGATAGCTCTTCGCTCTGGTGTTCGCGGGCGAAGTTAATCGCCACAAAGTTACTGGGGAGGGAGTACCGTGGCGTTTCTAACAGGTACATGCAATACTCAACAGCGAAAGAAAATCGAATAAGCAAACCATTAGAGACATATGCCGTACCAAAAAGGTAGCAATTCCACATCAGATGATTGTACTCGAGAATAACTATCGATTAACGATAATCGATTAGCAGCAATTAACTTGTCCCCAAACCAGTCCAGGTCACCAGCCAGTCCGGAATATAGTCAAGAACTTCTCCTAACGATATCGGGAAGTGTACAGCGTGACTGGGTGGTATCTCGCCTTGGGACCGACTTACCCCCTAAACCAACCTTTTCTCGAACCAGTCCACTAGCCACAAGCTCCGAAGTATGGCCAGGGATTTCTCTTCATCATGCCACGGAACCTATAGCTTGATGGGGTGATATTTCACCAGGCGGCAGAGTGTTAGGACCCCACCAATACCACCCAATGTCCTAAAGTTGTAAGTCACAAAGATGTCCCAAAGGTGTAAGTCACAAAGATGCCCCAAAGTTGTCTCACGCTTGTCGCAAAAATGCCCGACTACATATTCCACAACATGTCCCATAACAGCTCTCGCCACTTGTTCGACAACAAGTCCTACAACATCCACCGCATGCTCCATAACAAGTCGGACATCATAAAAAATATATATATATATATGTGTTTTTATGAATCCTTACTAATTGTCCCTTGATTGCCGTGGCATGCACATCAATTATAAGTCCACTATCTTAAGTTTAGCTAAGCTTTCTAGCTAATTTTAATTTTATTTTTTTAATAATCCTTTTTTTTTATTTTAATAATCTAAGTCTTGTATTATTTTTATGTTTCCTCTTCACTTATTCTCTGTCTTATACATTTCTTTGTTTTTTTATTTCTTGCATCCTTCAGTTAACCCTTTGCACTCGAGAGGTGACTCTCACTCACCATGTGGTTTGATGCCGCAACTCGAGAGGTGACTCTCGCTCACCACTTGGTTTGCTGCGGTAACTCGATGTGCAGCAGTAACTGTTTACGTTTAGTTTCTTCGACGCGGGTTACAGAGACTAATATTTAAGAAATTTTATTATAAAAAAAAAATTTTATACATTAATTTGTGTGTAATGATTTTAAGTTACTGGCAAGAAATGCGTCAAAAAGGCTGCGAAACGTCTCGAGTTGCTGGTGCGCCGCGCGAAAAAGGCCCCGAGTGCAAAGGGTTAATTATTTAATTTCTTATATTGGTATGTTTGCTGGCCTATTCATACACCCGAATATTATTATTATATTATCCTTTTACAACCTTTTTAAACATTTTTTTTATTTTCTTTCGAAATTCTTAGTTTCTAAATTAAAGGCTAGACAAAAAATACTTAAATTCTAGCTTAAATAGCTTACATAATAACTTACTGGTCCTTCGCAGACGCTCTAAGCTAAACATTACTTAATATTTGTATAATTTGCCTTTCGGCGACAGAACTTTGTGGCAATACTTATAATTATTTGAGACAAAGAAAAATTTTAAAAACAATTTTTTTTGTTTTTTTTTTCTTAAAATTTAACTTACTTAACTTACCTAAACTTATCTACTTTTTTTTTTTAATGTAAAATCACTTAGCTTAACTTAACTTAAATCTTATACTACCCTAATTCTAGAAAAGCTAAGTCTATGTAAGCTAGCTGATGATAGTGTGATTCTATACCGACTTTGGTATCCAGGTCTTTATATGCCATTCAACCACCAGAACCGTTGACGCAGTCTAATACTATCGTCCCGGTCTCTGTGGGAGATAGCCCTACTGAAGCGCAGGAGCTCTTCTTCGGTGCGCGTTACTTCCCGGTCGTAGCACAATCGCCCGTCTACGGATGATCTACTTACATGATAGATCAGCGGAATTCCGGATCTATCCTGTATAAGGCCCTTCATGTCCAAATCAAGGAACGCCTCTGGTGGAACAAAACCGTTGCGACGCACGTTCTCATAGTACAGGGTATTTGGATAATAAGCCCCGAAAATTAGGTCATTGGACGAGCTTATTGTTCTCGCAATATGTCCTCTGATTAATTTAATCATAAAATTATCCACCCTATTTATGCAGGCTTCATTATATAAAGTCTCATTTGAGTAGTACTTTTTGTATTCTGATTCCGGTGTTCGATATAATCTGAGACAGGTTCTCAGACACTTCCTTTCGAACACCCGAATCTTTTCCATCAAATTTGGACCTATGTTAAACCATACTGGACAGCCATACATGAGCATTGGCCTGATTAGCGTCATGTAGCATATGACTTTTACCCTGCTGTCAAGTTGGCTACTGTGAAATAGCCTCCTTGTCATAGCAAACGTTTTTCTAGCCTTGATCAGAGCAGCCTCTACATGTCTGTTGAAATACAGATATTGGTCTAGCCAGATGCCCAGGTATTTAACTAAACTCTTGGTTTCCAGTTTATCTCCATGCGGTCCCACGATAACTAGCTTTCGCCACTTTTTCCTTGTGTCGTACGTGGCTTTATATAATGGACTTCTAAATAGGATGGCTTCACATTTCTGGAAGTTGATCTTAAGTTTCCAGTCATCGCAATAGCGCTGCACTTTGTTGAAGTCTCGCTGTATTAACCTATTTATGATCGCAACTTTCGGAGCTGTTCTGTAAATTATGAGATCGTCTGCGTACGCAATAGCCTGCGGAAGTGCATCTAATAAGTCGCTAATGTAAATGTTAAAAAGAATCGGAGAAAGTACCGCGCCCTGTTGCAAGCCATTCTTGATATTATACGTTTTATTAGAGGTCACATTACCACTTTTGACCACGAACCTCCTGTCCTTTAACATATCGTAAAGTACATATAGTAAAGGCTTATGTATGCCATGTCTGACCAGTTTGTAATACAACCCTTCCATCCAGACGGTATCAAAGGCTTTTTCCAAGTCGATCAGACAGGCACCTGTGCATTGGTTCCTACATTTATTCCATTGTATGTCGGAGACCAGTTTAGCTGCGGCATGTGTGGTTTCATGGCCCGCCCTAAAGCCAAACTGGTTGTTTGGAATAATGCTATTGTCGTCTACCCATTTTAGCAGAGCCTTGTTAATGATGTTTTCAAATACTTTACTGATGCTTGGGGGTAAACTTATCGAACGCATGTTCATTGGGTTTGTACAGTCTTTGCCCTTTTTTGCGATGGGCTGAATGATAGCCGTTTTCCAACGCGCGGGTTAATATGCATTATTCAACGCGTTGTTAAACAGGACCGTGTATATATCTATTGCCTTTGGGGGCAGGTTCTTGAGTACGATGTTAGGTACTCCATCTATTCCCACTGACTTTTTGCTTCTTAATGAGTCGAAGATACTCTGGATTCCTTCCCTTGTGATTAAAAGGCTATTAGCCCCACCATTGGCATTAATGTCAATTGACAGATTATCGTCGCTGAATTCCGTAAAACCCGGATTCTCCGATTGCCAATGTGAAATTTCATTCCGGAGGTGCAGGTGATTCAGTCGAATTCTGTCCTCCAGGTCATGGTTTCGGTGAATGCTTTCATTCACCTTGTACATTTCCTGAAAGACAGCTCCCACAGCGTTCGCCTTCTCCAAAGGATCTTCGATCACGAAGAGCTCACTATTGAAGATAGCGTTCTCTGTATCTATGCCAATGTTGGTTAGCAGCTGCTTGTTTACCTCAGTACGTGGAATTTGGAGACACTGAATCTCGTTTTGATTATTTCTCCTGAATATTTTATTTATTTGTGGGAACATATTCGGGTTATTAGTTTTTATAGCTCGAATTCTGTTGTTCCAATACAAATTTGTTGCTAATCTATAATTAGCTTTAAGTAATTGTTGGAGGTTTTTTAATTGAGATTTCAGTGATATTATCTCCTGGTCTTGTCTGTCTGTAAACTGTCTGTGTAATTGTTTTAATTTCGATAGCAGTCTGCTCTTTTTCTTGTGGAGTGCGTTTATTGTTGCGTTTCTGTACATGTTAATGTGATCTGTAACTGTTGTTTTGGGAATTGTTTTGTCCATTGTTCGTTTTACGGTTTCGTCCATTTGTTGAATGTATTTGTCGATTTCGTCATTTGTCAGGTTTCTGTTTACTGGCAGATTCAAGTCATTCGAACAAAGTTCTCTTGTTAATGATCTGGTGAACCGCGGCCATCGCATTGCCCTGTAGTTATAGGGTTGCGGGATCACGAATTCCTCCAGATCTGCGAGCTCGTTCGGAAGCTCTATTACTGCCGTGAATGCACAGTGGTCGCTGTCGTATTCAATTGTCCGTAAACAGTTTGTGTTTCGTCTGTTGGTGTTAAGTAATCTCAGTCGTGAGTCGATTAGCAAGATATCTAAGAACGATCTACCTCTGGGGAACGATGGATATTTCGTAGCTAGCAGGTCAGTTCTATATTCAATATGATACTGATCTAACCAACCAGCCAACTGATTTCCTCTGGCATTAGATATATAATTTCCCCAATTTCTATGCTTGGCGTTCATATCTCCCCCTAGGATAAAGTAATTTTTGTCCAGGTGCAATTGTAAGCATCGAAAGAGTGTCTCGAGCTCCGCTATAAATAGGTTTTGTTGGTGCTCCTCAGATGCGTAGACCGCAATCGCATACAAACCCCTTCCTTGCAGTTCTTATTAGTGAATTTACATTCACGACAAGAGCTTTTATTGATGTTGTGGTTAGAGGGTTTATATCGACTTGTTATTTAGACTGGGCAAATGCGAGTAGATCTCGTTTATTTGGCTTTGTAGCTGTGTCATCTGTCTCTGCACATTGAGCAGGATTGCGAACACGTCTGCTACCTGCGATGTAGCCTGATTTGGTGTTCTCCCACCCGAAGCAACTTGTGCGTACGACCGCTGCGATGTTACGGGCATTGTTGTAGTACGAGCTGGTTCTGTGTTTTTTTGCCGGATCACACTTCTTGCCATTATTTCTCGGAATTTAGGACATCCTCGATAGTTAGCGGGGTGTCCCTCATTCCGACACACTGCACACTTTAGAAGGGCTTTGTCTTCTACCCTTTCTTTTCCCAGAGGGCATTCTTCTGCCTTATGGTCCTTTCCGCATTTTACGCAACGGTGCTGCATTTCACAGTTAGCCGCCGCGTGACCAAACCTTTGGCAACGGACACATTGCAGGATGTCTCTGCCTTTTTTTAATTTGTCCCATGTGACCATTTGATGATCCAAGACTGTAATCTTTCTTAGACCACCAATTCTACTGCTGGGTGTTAATTGCACCAAAAAGAAGGGTAGCTTGCGGTTTTCCCTTCATGCCTTGGGTGTGGTGAATGGTTTTACCGCGGTAAACTCGAGATCTTCGTGCTTCAGGTTTTGAAGCATTTCGAGCAGAGCCTCCGGTTCCATTTCAGGGTCGACACCCTTTAATAGAACCGTTACGCTCTTCGTTTGTTTCGGCGTGAACGAGTAAAATTCCGCGGTGGCTCTTTTTAAGACGTCTTTAATTTTGTCGTGGTCTGCCACCGTATATGTTTGAATGGCGTGCCTGTTACCCGTCAGTCTTTTAACTGCAAAATTGTTACCTATGGCTAGCTTACAAAGACTTACCAATTCCTTACAGTCAACATCTATGGTGTTGATTGGTGGCATCTTTATTTTTCCGCTGATATTGTTGTTTTGCTGCTACTGTGTTGCTTGCTGGTTCGTTGATCGCTTTTGTGTTGGTAGTTGCTGTTGATGTTGCTGTTGCTGCTGCTGCTGTTGAAGTTGATGTTGAAGTTGATGTTGCTGTTGATGGTGAAATTGTTGCTGTTGGCCGACTTTTGTCTTTAGCTTATGTAGTTGTTGCGGGTTTTGTTCTTGTTCGAGCGTCGCTATTTTTTTCTTCCGGCGTCTCTCTTGTAATCGGGCTCTTGCCATCGCCAGTTTCGCCTCCAATTCACTTATCTCTTCCTCTTCATCCTCAGACTCTGAGGATGCAAGAGAAGCGAATGAATTATTTGCCCCATATATGTTAAAGTTGTAGGGGAAGGAGAGCTCACTGTCGTCCGCCAATTGTTGATCTCCTTTATCCAGCGTCAATTTCGCGGTTTTACTTCGCGTGCAATGGAGTTTTTCGGGGCGCCTTTTCGTTTGTGCGTTGTCGTGTTTTTATCGCCCCCCCCCCCCCCCCCCCCGTGTTCATTCTGGTTCTTTCCTGTTTGTTTTCATTAAAAAAAAAACAAAGGCGACCTTTTGAACCACGGCAACTTGATTTCTCCCGCAGGCTGAGTTGAACTCGCCTACCGTCGGGTAAGAGCCGGCAAGCTTGCACTCGCGCCAAACGATGATTTAAAAATTCCTTTCTTAACAAGCAATATATTATTTGTTTTAATTTTCGCGTTTGCGGCCGAAGTGTTATCTTTTTATTGTTTTTGTTTTTATTGTCTCGAACACTTTTTGGCCTTTTTGTTTTTTGTTGTTTTATTGATTTATTGTACTTTATGTTTATAGTAATTTGTGTTTATATTAATCTTTAAAACTCAGTGCAGACATTCACTGAGAACCTAATTGTGCCCGAAACTGTTTCTTGAGATATTAAAATAACTTTTATTTAATGTGTTCTATTTGTTAACACTGGGTTGTCGGCATTTCTAAACTTGGCAAGGGATACTTGATTCATTTATGATATCGAAATACACGACAAGGGTAGCTTATTCGAGAATTCACGCGGTTGTCTGCTTTCAATGGCTGTCAAACACAAACTCCAATTATTATATTATTCTCGGGATGGAGATCTACATTACGCAATCCATCAAACGAAGTTCATCCGATAAACCTTGGGCTGATAATAAATGCGAGCAGATTACAGCGGGAAAAAATTGAGCTTTTAAACAATGGCGCTCCAATCTCACCGAGGTTAACAGAACAAATTTTGTTAGAAACAGAAACGCGTGCAACCAGACGATTGATACCGCGAAGAAGGCTTACAACGACAGAGTGACCAATAAACTCTTGGTCAATGGTAAGCGCTGCCAGCAATAAATTCGCTTCCTCCTCTTTTCCACCGTTGGTGACGGGCAACGGCACGTTGGTCACAAATTCAAAAGGTAAAGCTAATGCGTTCGCGAATCGAAACCTCGATGCAGGTCTTTAGGAGCCACATGTGATCGCGCCGGTGAGGTCTTCGATGTGGGATATGAAGCTCAGACCGGGTACTATGCAACGCATTCTACGTGGACTGGGCTGTAGTCTGGACAGCCCTTAAGAACTGTGCTCCAGAACTATCACCGGTTCTTGGCAGACTCTTCCGATTGTCTTATGCACGAGGGACCTTACCTACCTCCTGGAAAATCGCTCGATTTCAGCCAATCCCAAAGAGGGGAAGAAAGTGCCCCTCACAAAGTTACCGACCGATAGCATTATCAAAGCCGAGTTAATTAAGTATTTGAAGTGCAACGGACTTCCGAATGATCCGCAGGCTGTCAATGGGAGACATATTGACCCTTATAACCGATATATGTACATCTGCGATTGAGTGGCATGGTGAGTCCAGCGCGGTCGCATTAGATATCTCCAAGACTTTTGACCGCGTCTGGCACGGGGCATCACTGAGCAAACTTCGTTCATTTATACTTTCCCAGCAGCTTTGCGATTGGACGAAGAGCTTCCTCGAGGATCGATCGATCCGGGTTGTTGTGGACCGGGGTGCCTCAAGATTATATTTTGACTCCAACCTTATTTTTGCTTCCCATAAATAATTTTTGGGAATCACTGGATAACAAAGTGTTCAGTTTCGCGGATGATAGCACGCTTGTTTCCTATTTTTCGAGTGATCGGCCGATTAGTGCATCAACGTCGCACCACTTGAGATGTGATCAGATCGACTCTCTGAATCGTGAATCAGGATCTGGATAAAGTCCTGCAGTGGGGAAAAGTCAATCTTGTCGACTTCAATTCAACGAAGACACTGTATACTACATCTACAAAGAAAAGTGGATCATCGGTTCAACGGCTGATGATGAATGGTCAGGGCTTCGAATATGGGGAAAGCATGAAATTTCTCGGCGTCATGGTTTGTGGGAATGTATCGTGGCATAAACACGTGTCGAATATCGCCAGGTCCGCCTCTGGAAAACTGAGTTATCTTTTTAGACCCAAGACTCCGGCTCGATCCTACTTGAGAGCATACAGAGACGAGCGAGCCGCCTGATCACGGAGCACGGAACACGGTTGGTTCACCTCTTTCCCACAAACACTGTTACTCCGTTCACATAAATTGTTCACCAACGATTTTCAAAGAGGGTAATAAAAATGCACAGAAAAATCGCTGAGGTTAGTGTTTTCTTTATTTTGAATTGGCAAAGGATCCTTTCCTTTTATTCCACTTAGAACTTATAATTAATATTATTAAATTGATTTATATACATTTTTATACAAGTTGAAACACATCAATATTGTTAAATTGATTTATATACATTTTTATACAAGTTGAAACACTTCAATATTGCTATTGTAAGTACGCGGACAAGCGTGTGCATAAGCATGCACACGCGGCGGCAGTTAGCGACACAACCTCCTCTGTTTAATCTCGTAAATCGACTGGCTTGAAAAGGGAAGAAATTTGATACAACATTGCCACGTTCTTCGATGTGTGGTAGGTTACATCGGTAATCTGATGATCGAAGAGAGCGGGACAATGAGAGAACAGAAACACGATGTACGATTATCTTGGGGTGGATTTGGTTGTATGTGCATGAATCAATGTAGTTCTGAGCGGAACCCGTTGACCCGATGATCCGACAGAACTGAGAAAGAGAGGGGAATCGAGCTGATGATATTCACCTGCAAAAAGAGAACATTGATCCCCAGCGAATGAAGTGTCTGGAGAAAAGCCGAAGTAACGCTAGGGAAATATTATCACGTGATTCAATCGAATGTTCTGATAAATTTCCCCAGCGGATCTGCAATGATGCGACAACTTCGTCCGGCTGGATTTGGTTGTCGCTAATCGACATGGACACGAGTTGCCGTATGGCAAAAAAGGTAAGCTAAACTCATTTATGCATTGTCTGCGTGGTACAATGAGTTTAGCTATGTGTCCTTGGTGGAAACATGCTTTGCAGGTGAACAGGTAAGTAGGGGGAAATGGGGTTGATTTGAAGCGCTGTAAGGCGGTCGAAATTAGGTAGGAATTGTGGTTAGAATTGTGGGTTGTTTCTCATATAGAATAGTGAAACCCCCACAGTCTCACAATGGTTTATTCCTCTCCTTTATACCGGACAGCCCTTAGTTATAGTCGAATAGTTTGTGCCTTCAGGGCTCGTTTCTCAAAACATATATGCCGAAGTCTTTCGTGATGTGACCGGATGTCTGGACTGCCTACCAAATTGGGAACTGTCTTAGTTATTGCAATGTTTGGCCGCATACCCTTCTAGAAGTGTTTCTACTATGATCGTAGCAGTTTAGGTACCTCCATATACATTGCCCAACGATACGATAACTGTGGGTGACATGTCCTGGATTCTAAATTTGAAACCTAAACCTTTAAAATGACCTCGTAAGCATTTTTTTAACTCGATTATAGTAGGATGTACGGCGCAAGGCTAATAACCTTGCCCGTAGAAATAAATTACTATGGAAAACTTAATAAGCCTCGAAACTTGCTAAATGAGGGCAAGACCGGATCCCGGTTGTAGTGCCGACGATGATGATGATGGTAGTAGGATGTGTCACACTTCCCGCGGTTGCCTCTTCTCTGAGCACGTCCCTAATGATGGCAGTATGCTCTACCGCACTACCAATTTTAGTCAAGTGCGACCAATCTATACGAGTTATTCTCACATCCTCAGAAATTTGTCAAAAAATCATATAAATAAGTGTCCCAATAAAGAAGAGATATTTTTAAAACGTCACGGCAGCCATATTTAAAATGGTAGAAATGTCACAGGTGGTCACTTGTCTTTAGTATAGTTTCACTTTAAAATAGTTGTTCTTTAAAATAAAAAAAGTTTTGCTTTTACCTCAAATATTTTGTATTTTAGTGTTCAAAACATATCGTGCTCATTAGGAAACCTGGTATATCGCCCCTATTTGCAAACCCATTATAATATTGCTAATAAATTCATTGAGTGTCCAATCCAACAAACTCTCTAAACTATATTAGTTGTGGAGCCGTCGTAGATTTAAATAAAACGATAAAGCGATTGTCTTGAGCGTGAGATTATCGTTTCATGAACAACTTAATATTATTTGGCCAATAGACTTTTGTTGTCGCAATTTGTGTAATTAATTAATTTTTTTCCTCATACAGATTTCCCAAATTCGATGGTCCAAGTGCCTTAGATTGCAAATAAACATTCTTCAGTCGAATGACACAAACACGGATTCCCCAACGGTACATTCCCCTATATGCATTGACAAATTGGCGATTTTAATGAAGATAGCAAGCCGAGTCCTTTATTACAACCATATAATCCTTAATTAATCCACATGAATTCCGCAACATACCATGGTTCCGAAAATTAAAAGAATGTAAAAAGTATACTTCGTGTCATGTATTGCTGAGCACTGTGACAATATTTACTCAGCACTCCATTACCAAGTCTGCGCCTCAGTGCGCTCCAATCCATCCATATGTGTGCGATGGAACAAATGTCAGGATTAACGTCAAGTCGAAAGGGCAACACCATGTAGCAGTGACTTTGCCTGAACGGATAGAAGGCAGTGAATGGGGATATGGAAAGGAACGCGTGAGTACGTGTTTGTCTTCGGTGTGCTCTTCTCCCTTATGAATCAATATCGAACCGAGCGCTTGAAAACAGGGACACCACCAACAGGCTGAAAGGAGAACGCTGCTATCCTGTGCCTTGATTCACAACCAACACCCTTTAGAGATAAACCAAATAAATAAAACGCTCATTAATTTGATAAATCGAATCGACATAGGAAAAACAGTGTTCTTTCTGTGGGCGCCAATCCTGGCGAGTGGAGCTCGGGAAATGGAGGTTTTAGCATCGACTGTTCAGTATTCTGTAGCTGTCGGTCGTTCGTTGAAATAAAGTGTGCCGGCACAGGGATGTTAGTTAGGGGATACTACGTTCTGCGGTTCTGGGGTGTTCGAGTGTTGGGGTGCCTGGACGCAGGGCTCCGTCGATGGTTGGCGTTTCATTGTGTTTTGTCCTATTTTGATTCCTCTTCCTCTACATTTTCTCTTAGTCTTCTTAGATTTTTGATGTCGTTTTTTTTGCAATCCTGTGCAAAGTTTCTTTATTGTTTTTTTCTGCTTTTTTGATGTTTTGCTCGTGTTTCTTGTGGTTTTGTTGTTGGCTCACAAATCGAAGCGAGGAAAAAGGTATATAAAAAACATAACAGAACAAATGACGAGCAGAAATGAGGTCATTTTTCCTTCCTTCTTCTTTTGCTTTGATATCAATTTAGTAACACAATGAAATAAAAGTGGAAGCCAGTTGGCGGGTACAGTGGTTGGTTGGTTGCCACTGAAGGACTAGTAGGTTCTGGAGTATTGGGGCTGTTTTACGACGTTTAATAGGGCTGGGGGTATTTATTATTTAAGTGCTTCGCTCTTGGAATGTGAGGTGGGAAAATTATACAGAGTGTAGTCCCATTTGTTTTGTGCGATGCTTTCTTTCCTCCTTAGGTAGGGATTAGGTTAAGATGACCAGCGCTCAGGTTTATTTTGATTTACTTTTTTTCCAAGTGTATATAATTAAGAAATTTACCATTAAGAAGGACTTCTTTATTTAGGCTTTTTTTTTTTTTTTTGCATCTCTACAATAGGTTTGGTTGGAAGAGTCGTGGTTGGTTTTATGAAGATCTCAGTAAGGTCAACTAAAACTGTGCAATGGCAAATCGTGATTAGGGGTGAAACATTGGTGAATGGATAATTATTTCTAACATAGCCCAACTCTGACTGCATCATAGAAATTCTACTTCTCTTCTGGTTTTTCTAGGTCAAAAACAATAAGCTCCCCCACCCTCTAAGAATATGTTTTTAAGAGAATTTTAGAAAATTCAAATTATTTTCGGAGGTATGGCTGTTTTGCTGATGCGCCGTCTAAACCGGCTGGGCCGGAACGAATCGAACAAAAGACATTAAGGACTTTCTGTCAACCTGCGACCCTGTTTCCTCATAAAACCTTTATATATATATATTGAAATACAATAACCGAAGGTAACCTTTTTGTATTTTTAAATTATCTTTTATATTTAGTGTGAGCTTACATCGAATAAACTAAAATATCATTTCATGACTTAGACCGCGAGAAACTTTACGTGAAACTTTAAACGCGTTTTTCTCGAAACTGTTTTTTTTAAAACAATACCCACGATTTTTCAAGTTCTACTGAACCGATTTACTTCAACTTTAGTATGTCTTCTTTATAGGCTTTTCTATTGCATGAACTATCCTCATCCCCAAATTTCACTCGTAACTATTTTTAAAAAATTCGAAAAACAAAAAAAAAAGTGGTACAAAAATAATTTTTTTTTTCAATCAGTCGCCATTTTTGTAAAAGATTTTTTTTTCAACTTTTTTTAGTTCCACTTCATCAGCTGCTAACTTTTCGAATTTTGAATTTTTTACTTTCTTCTTGAAATATAAAAAAAAGAATAGTAAAAATATTGATTGCTTTTTTTTACAGCACTTCAAAAATTGTGTTAAATTCGTGCGTCTAGACCAGAATACTCCCTTAACTGATGAAACGCTATAACGACTCTCACTGAAAACCGTTAGCGTCAGCTTATACAACGCCAAATCTGTAAAAATGCCAAATTCTGAAAATCATCATCATCATCGGCACTACAACCGGGAACCGGTCTTGGCCTTATTTAGCAAGTCCTGAGGCAACGTTCGAAACCTCTTGGGTAGGCAGCTAGACCCCATCTTTACAAAAGACCCTATCAATACATTAGTCTCACCCAGCCCCTTCGTTCTTACATCTATAGATTACCAAATGGGCTTCACTGACGATCATTCACATTTCACCTCCTACCCCACCTCGGACAAGGAATGTCTATTCGTCGATCGACTAAATGATTCTTTTCTCTGTCAGATCAGCAACGTTCGAAACCTTCGTTAAGTTCGCTAATGCAATCACATTAGCACCTTAAATGCTTTACGCATTAAACAGAGCAATTTATAATCTAAAAGTCCCTGTAAAGAATCCTTATCTTTCATGCATCTCTTCGCATACAAATTCCCTACAAGAATTCTTTTCATTATACAGGTGCATAAACCAAAACCTATTCGGTACCTTCGGTTGTCAGGCAAATTCCAACCTTTCCACACCCGCACCGCAATCTCCCGACTGCAAAAACATTTCCTTCTCAAGGATAGTTAATGCTTTCAATGCGTTACCTGAAAACACCTGCAAAGAATTTTTCCTACATGGACAATTATACATGTATCAATCCATCTCTGCATTAGCGAACAAGAACCGAATTTCCAATTAGTGTAGATATTCACACTAGAGTTCGATCCCGGCGCTGCCATACATCCCATGTACAATTGTCACAGATGGTATATACAACCATCATTCTGTAATCATCTGAATTGCTTCGCAATGACATGCAACTAACGATACAGCTGCAAGCACTTTACCCAAAAATGCTCCTTTGTTTGAATCTCCAAACAATCATCGACTTCGCGCATAGCCGCCGGATTGAATTCAAAGCATTTTCCCACAAACGAATTTCCCTGCATATACAAATGTAAGCAAGGGATTCGTTTCGTCCACCAACCCATTAGCACCTTTTCCAATGTCTATTCGTATATTTACACAAGGGCATCACTCTTCTAAGACTTTTATGATGCCCTCGTCTCATCTTTTCTCTTACCACATTTCTTCGATGTATTGTCGTCTATTTATTTAGACGCGATGCACTTCATAGGCAACGATCCTCTCGATCCCTTTGTCCTTGCCGCCTGATTGCTTTGTTTTGCCATTGCCTCGCGCATGGGTAAACAACACAGATCTAAACGATCACACACATACAACCATGAACTTCATTACGAGATTTGGTTTTCTATTCCACCAAGAGAGACTTTACGTTTCTCTGGTGGTAACGCCACAAACTCACTCCATTAGCTAGTCGGCTCTGCACGAGCCGTTTATTGCTGAGTCCAATTAAATCCGCCTACCACCACGGTCGTTGCCGCTCCCGCTCGCCGATGCACACGGGAACGCCAAAGTCAACCGAGAGTCGCGTCAGTAAAGTTTTGATATACAAGTCGTCAGTTCATTACAGCGGACGTGTGCGCGTATTTCCATTGTCAAATTAGATTAATTTACGACTTCAATCTGTAAAATTGCGAATTATCCTTCACAATTTTAAAGATAATGACGAATATAACAAAATAAATGCATCAAATACTTGGATACATCTAAACCAATAAAAGAACATTTACTTCAACAAGGTACCTAAGGCTTGTTAAATTTTCCATAATGATTTTTTTTTCGGGCAAGGTTATTAGTCTTGCAACAACATCACCAGTGTTTTATTTTCCGTGCTGCAGTGCCTGGCAGTTCCTAGATGTGTTTCCTTAATCGTTGTTCTCCTGGTGTTTTACTCAAAATTGTGGACAGACGTGGCGACGTTTCGTTCTTTTACTCGGCGAACAATTTCTTGGAGGAACATTATGATGGAGGAGGAAGATGAACGGAGTGTCCTTGTTTGGCACAATACTTCCTCCTTACACATCTATATACCACCACCACCCCTCCTGTTCTCGTAATTATTAATTCTGCCCCCATACATTAACCGTCTTAAATTAATCAACCTCAGAACCCTTGAGGAGCGCAGGTTTCTGGCTGATATAGTGTTCATTCATCGGGCCCTCTCCGACTCGGTTGACTGCGCCTACCTCCTTAAATTAATTCCTCTGAACACAAACCCTCGAAATACGCGTAATCGCCGCATTCTCCCCTCACCGCACTTCTTATGGTCACAACGAACCCATTTCGCGGATGCTGAGAAATGTCAACTGCAATTCCACCTTGTTCGACTGCTGACCCCTCTACCCATACTCTCAAACGCCGCCTCCTAAACCATTCTTACCACCAATCTTAACCGGCGCTACTACACTTTACTATAACCTGCCCCCACCTATCGCCCCTTCTCCCACCTTCTTAATTTGTCCTGGTTACCTTGGGCTAAGCTTAGTCAAGATAGGTCTTAAGACAGTTTTTTAGTTTGTAAGTTATATATACTTTAATTGAAGGTAATTATGTTGCTTGAATTAAGCCAATAAATGTGGTGGTAGCCCCTCTAAACTAAGCTGTTACTTAGGGAAATGCATTGCCTCTGCCCAAATAAAAGGTCGCTTATCCTTCTTCTTTACTCCCATCAGGTACTTATGCACAGGTGCGCAACGTTTTAGAGGGATGGGCGGGACAAATTAAACATTCTCAGCATATGGATAGGCCGACAGAGCTGCATATTACTGGGCCGATAGAACTGTATCAAAGCATCACGTGTATCACACTGTTTCTCACATCCCACCTGACCAAATCTACATTGTGAGAAAGTCACCACCAGCGAACGCGAAAAGAAAATTATGGGGTGATCACCCCCAGAGAAAGTGGCCACAGTCCATTTAGAGAGTTCGCAGGAAGTGTTCACGAGTAAGGTCGCGCAACGTGTGTCTAAAAACTAGAGTGCCATCCAACGTCGCAATCGAATTAATGTGCCGTCGAAAAGTTCGTGGTTCGGTCGTTTTAATTTGCTATCAAAAAGTTCGTTCTATGCATGCAATAGAAGACTAGTGTAAAAAAGAAAGAAATCCGATGCGGACCCGTATGTTAAAAAAAAATTATGTACGACTGTTCGATCCTAAGTGTTTGACTCTTATGTGTGTCCATAAGTTGATAAACTATTATATAATAAGTATGATAAGTATGATTTTTAATTTATGTACTACGAAAAAAAGGGAACAATAAAAAATTAAAAAAATTTGAAGAAACAATTTCTCCGTGTTTTACTTTTGTGCTGTATTCGCTCGGCGTTAAGTATTGGACAGTGTTCGGCGGAACACTTCTTTCAACTATAAGACTATCATCCGCCAAAAGTGGTCGGAGACTCACTTCGGTCCGGTTCATGGCCAGGGTTGGGACGTTGTTAGATTTGCAACTTGAAACCTTTGTAAAGGCAAGGCTCTAATGTCAGCGGAGTAAAGTTTCAAACGGAAGAGTCCTACACTAGTAACAAATGACCACAACATGCCAATTTCTTGTTGTTTTTACATCGATTACCTTTTCTTGTCATACACACACACACACCAAAGAGATTCTTTGATATCCTTCACGGTCAATGCACAATCTTGGTGGCAGAAAAAAAATTGCCTGATTAGACAGACTCAGTAGGAACAATACATCTCAAGTTGCGGTTGTTGATTAAGCCAAGGCGAAACTCTCAAAACCATGCAACAACTCGGCACAAAAGACAAATACTGTCCAAAAATTAAATAATTAAAGAAATCTACAACTGATAAGAGAGAGCGACAGTTTGCATTTGGACAGCAATTGCTTAATCTATTCATAAATTACATGCCCCCAAGCACCCCTGTAAAACCCATAAAAATTAAATTAAAGTAAGTAAGTAATTAGAAGTTTTTATTTTATTCGAAGTTATTAAAAAAAAGAAGGACGACATTGGAAAGCACTAATAACTCACGAAACTTGAAAACAAGCCTTACAGGATATCTACACGAAATCCCTTCAGATACCATATTAGCTTATACATGAACCCACAATAAAAAATACAATAAGGTTTCCTGCTGTGTTTGATTAGGATGCACAGGCACCGTCCGTAAAATAATAACTCGATAAACACTGTGGGGCTTTTCGGGGCCCGAAGAACCTCGCATCATTTTTAACCCCATAAAAATCCTATAAACCACACATCTACCCTTAAGTCGAATCCCTGGCAAGATCACACAATCTTGCCATAGCATTAATTACTGCCCTAAAATAGCTGAAAACAATTCGGTTGTCCCCCTGAACAATCGACATTAATATCCCCTCATACCCGAGGAGCTTTTCCTACACATTTGGCATTGTATACTGACCTCGTAGCTACAGACCCATCGGCCGATCATTCTATCGTCGATATGCAGAGTAGTCACCGTTGACTACCTTCAACCGATCGTATGTCCTTCAAAATACCACACACCCGACGGAATGTTACCTTGAGCAGAATAAAAGGTTACACATCCACGAGTCTCCATGCCCATTAGTGTCCAAAAATACATGCCAGGCTATTTGACGGCTTGCACATCTGCAAGCCTGATTTCTAATAGCCCTGCAATAGGACATAATGAGCGGGATAATAAAAAGACCAATATCCGAAAGACCAATAAACCTTTTTTCTAGTTGCTATGGCGAGCGATCTTCTGTGAATTTTACATCACAGAAGAACCAATTGCCGCCGCCAGCATTGTTCCTTTATGCTACCCGAAACACTTCTGTCTATCCGATGTAGACAGAAGAAAACACTTTCGTCCAGGCGGCAATTTCCTACACAAATAATGTAGCCGAAAAGATACATGCTCTCAGGCGGCCTTGGGTTTCTGTTGATATTATATCAACATCATGGGAAAACCCTTCCCATGATTTATGACTACATTTTCTGCCAGTCTCTATTCACCAGATGTGGAATTTCCCTGGTACACCAGAGGTATCCGATACTACAAGAAATGTTGAGAACAATCGTAACCTTTACGGTACACGCACCTTCCTTTCGGAGTCGTATTTTAAATCAGTTGTGCGTTTAATTCAAGAACCTATCAATCCCAGTTGTGCATCTAAATTCAAGAGCTTGTCAATGTTTACCAAAGTTATATAGTAAATTCATTGTGCGTTTTATTTAAGAACCTTTCTAACTAATTTAATATTATGCAGTCGTGTATCTAAACTCAAAAACTTGTCAATGTTACCCAAAATCATATTGTAACTTCGTTGTGTATTTATCTTTGTATCTGAATTCAACTTATACAGTTGTGTGTCTAATTCAAGAATCCACCTAATACCATTGAGTGTTTTTGTAATCATCATCTCTAGAGTGCAACATTAATGATAGACATTAATAGGTTAAAAAACATCAACCAACAAGATCCACAACGTGTTTTATTTCTTCGATAACCATTGGTGAGGAAACCGTGTTGTGCACTTAGCTCGTTCCCGCTTTTAATCTCCACTCGCCGACGACCAGTTTTCTCCAGCGAACCGAATCGTGGACTGGAGGTAGAACCACCGACCCCAGGACTACCACAACACTACCAAACACTAAAGAGTCAATGGTTGACTTATAAGTGGGCATACCAACACCAATAGTTTGTTTTAATTCTATATTACATTCTTCTATGGTCTTCTATAGACCTGACTATGATATGATATTAGCTCGTAACAAGAGTGAAAATAATTATCCCCGAAATATGACTAGAATGTAAATAAACTATTAGCGAACATATTTGAGATACACAGAATTAATCTCATGTATACAATAGTACGCCACAGATAAAAAAGGAAACTGTCTTTCTTTATTCATCCAATAAAGACACTTCTTATTTCTTATTTACCCGGAAACTGAACTCATATACCGTAGGTTCCTCCTCGTTCACCAACTCCACACTTAACAATAAAACAACGCGCCGTTTCTCTCATGACTTTTGAAAAGATGTTTTTATAAAATTCTATGAAATATCGTGGACAAATTTCCCCGGAGCTGGTTCGATAGAAATCTCTTAAAGTCTACTAAATGATAAGGCGATAAACAAAACAGAATTCAGTCAAGGCTTTGCATCCGCCGTAAAGTCTAGGAAACCTGAAGAATGTCTGACAGTTGTTTATGATTGTATTTTCCACGCCTAGGGAACAGAATCAGTAGCACCTAAGCAAACCTTAGTAAGTATTGACCGAAAAGAAAACTATAAAAATCACTAGCGATAAATTCCGTGATCATGTTTACCCGTTTAATCACCACCCTTATAGTTATGTATTCGTTGACTCGATCTATAATGTATTTCATGACTCATTGAACGATTAAAAAGTCTGCCAGGAAACTTAATCCTCAAACACAAGATTCAACTAAGCTCGCTGAACTATACATTTTTCAGTCGGTTTTTGGTTGGCTCCGTGATAACCACGTTCTAACAATTTTGTATTTGTGACACTTCCAACCACAAGACAACTTATCGATAATGTTGCAACTCATAGAAGTTTACAAGACCGACGATACGATCGGGATACCTTACGGGTCTTTAGTGCGGAAACGTAAAATCGACAAGTGTCTCGCCCAGCTACATCAATTGTTCTCACCCAGGTATGTTTTGTGTGTCCAATTAATTGTGTGGCATTGTGTAGTAAATATCTGTATCATAAATAAATGGCGTGGGTGTATCTCAATATGCAAAGACAAACCAAAAACATTATCTGACAACCCCTTCGAGGGTAGCAACACTTCATTGGATCCGCTGAATTACAATATAAATGAAAGAAGGGAATTGAGTGAATCGAAACTATATCTCCCTATAAAGCCGATCATCTTCGGATATCTAAAACCCTGCACTTTAAGATAGATTGGCTGGGACGAGGTTATTGTAACAGAGGTTCTGTATGTTTTCCTTTTTTCACGTTATTCGTCATCCATTGAATTTGATGCACAAATTGATTTTAATTAAATTTATTAGAGAGCACTGCACGATAACTTGATTGAGGTCGGTCCTAAATTTCAAATTTTATTTCCTTCTGACTTATTTTCCTGAGTGGTTGATATTTTATTACGAACCAATTAATTAATGTGTGCCGGTAACATGTACGGCTTCACAAAAGTGCTTATCTAAAATATTGTAAATAACTAATTGCTCGCTTAATGTCTGTTGGTTAGTGTGGTTCAACTGGATGGCATTACGTTTTATTATGTGGTCAACTGTCGATGGTGAGGATATCGTAAGTACAAATTTTTTCTATATAAGCTATTGTTCAGTGGTAGGAATTACGGCAATTGTTATCGCCTGGCAGATGGTTTTTAAATATTATACAATAATTTTTTTTTCTTTTTGCATATCTATGTAGCTACCAACTTGATAACTATCACAATCAGACATTTACACACTTATACAACCAAAACCTTGGTGAAATTAGCAGTTTTTTTAAATTAAATTCTTTAAATTCTTTAGATCCATATAGTAAAGTATATAATGCAAACGATTATGTTGGATCCTCCCTATGACCAAAACTTGTACGAGGTTGTTCCTCAAGCTAACCCACCTGGATCCAAACTTTCCCTACTACAGCTTGCAGCAGTTCAATGCAGATTTTATTAAGTCATACCAGCCTATTTGCGAAGCCCATATCTATATTTTTTAATAACATAAGTAATGAATTGCCATCAAATTGACATGGCCTTTCTATTAACCCCCATACCCATAAATAACCTTGCTCGTATCCTCTGCTATTAAGGAAGAGTATTTACACTTTTGGCGTTCGATGTATATGCGCTAACTGAAGCAAACCAAAGTATTAACAATCAGAAATTATTCCCACCAGTTTGTTTACTGAGTCGGTGTTTTGTTCAGTAACTGCTGCATACGGTCTCGATGAGGCGAGGTTTTAATTTTAAAACCACACAGCTCTTTTTGAATATTTTGTAGCACTCAAATGTACTGGTTTTCGACATTCCAGAGTTTCCGTACACTTTTCCGATATTTTCGGTGCGCCTAATCAAGAAATTCCATCAGGACTATCAAATTTCAAACCAACTATTTATTTCAATTGTAAAAACCGCCGGTAGCGCTTAAAATAAACTGATGTCTTGGCTGCAGATAAAAAACAAATAATTAGCAAAATTAGCGTCAAAATAACAGTTGCACTAACAAGGAAAACGGTTTTTCTAAGAAACCATTACCGCAGGCGGCTTGAACGACTCAGTCCTACTTGCAATGGGTTGTACTGTGGGGAGCGGATCGCGACGCCGCACGGGCGAGAGTTCGACCTCGTCTCCAGAATCCCACTGTCTGCCGTAGACCAGAAGAAAAACAGCAAAATGTCACCAAGGGGAAAACAGGCGCAACGAGAGGGAAACACAAAGCCAAACTCCGTGACATCAACACAGGAAAGAATAACACATTGATTCAGTTTATTATTAATTTATTGGTCATAACACGGTCATTTGGTTTGGATGTATCTAAGTGAAATTGATATTAAATCGATTTTTTTAAAACTTTTATAAATGCATTAACTGGCAAAACACTTTCCTCGACACGACACGACATCGGGCGACGGAGAGCGGGAGTGACATGACCACGACCTGCTCTGTCGGTGGATGTAAAAGGACTCAGCGATAATCATCTCGTGCAGAGATGATTCGCTTATTGTAGTGAGTTTATGGTGTCGTGGTAGATATCCTCTCCAATAAGCATATCGTTTTTACCTACTGTTGACGTCCGGCGCCGTGCTTCCTCGGATGAGGGAAGAGCGGGGACCTTTTATTATTCCTTTATTTAATCTTCTTTCATCAATTCGCGTTTTGTTTGATTTCAATTCTTGATATAAAGTTGTCCGTTTTTGAATTGAAAAATTGTTTGCTTATGTGGGCGGTTTCTATAGTTTCTTTTCGTTTATTGTGTGTTACTTTGTTTATTTTTATTACAGCTTCTCTTTTTTTTTATAACAAAACTCAAACTAAAACTTACAATTCAATACTCTCAAACTAAACTTCTTCTTCCAACTGCCAAAACTAAACTCTACCAACTTCCAACCTCAACTTACAATCTCAAACTAACTGAACTGAACTCCAAACTCAAACTGATTTTACAATTTTTTTTTTTTTTTTTTTTATATAACGCTGTCTTTATTGACCATTATAAGTTTAGTTACATAAGTTTACAGCTAGCTTAACTAAGTTGTGACAATTTTACTTACAGTGTCTAGAACATTTTTTCAAGTATTATTTAATTGGAGGTCTTACGAGATAGAGATTTATTCCAGATACAATTTACTAGTAGGACTCCTGGAAAGGTCATGAAAACCAGGATGGATTACCTATGTTTAGAATAAATATTCTTAAAAACTACTTACCTCTACTTAAATCTAGCTTATATCTAAGGTAGTTTAATAAATTCACATTTAGCAATGTATAACAATTTAGCCTAGTCTTAAGCTTAAGTCGAAATTTCATATTTTACATAACCTAAGGATAGAAGGGAGCTGCAGAGGGAGGTCTCTCCACCGACTGCTCGTTAAAGGAAAGAACCCGAGAAAAGGGTTGAATGTTTGAGTATTTGAAGTGGTTAAGATCGGTTACCCTGTTATGGTAGATGATTTCGTTCGCATCATTTACTAATCTTTTTGCGTAGAAGAGAGCTTTTAAATGGAGTGCATGAAGATAGGGATTTGATGCATTGTGGCTGGGGAGGCTAAGGGAATTGATGAGAGGGTTTGGATTGGCTGACAGGTTTCGAATGAATCTTATCGACAATTCCAGGAACCTTCTATCCAATCTCTCCAGGCCGACGGAGTGGTATAGCGTAAGGCTTCTGATATATTTGTGGGAGTCGCGCTGTCGACGTAGCCCTGTGATTAGTCTGAAACACTTCCTTTCGAAGATACGAAGTTTTTCCATTTGAGAGGGAGAGATATGGAACCAGATGGGACAAGCGTAAGTAAGTGTGGGCCTGATGATTTGTTTATAAAGTAGAAGTTTGACTTGCTGAGAGAGACCATCTGCCTTCCACATTACTTTCCGACAAAGGTTCGGGTTTGCGGATGACATTGTTTATGTGAGTCGTGAAAAAGAGATTATTTTCGAAAGTAATGCCCAAGTATTTTAGTGATTTAGATGGTTTTATGAGGGTGTTGCAGAGGTTCAGTTGGATTTTTGAATGGTTACGTACCGTGTTATTGGTATAGTGAACGTTTCTACCTTTAAATACAATCAGTTGAGTTTTGTTTGGGTTTAGGCGGATCTTCCATTTAAGGAAGTAGGAGGAAAGAATTTGGAGGAATTCATTTACGCGGTTTCTGGCAGATAATACGAGCCTGCTGCTGGAGTAGACAAGGGTGTCGTCTGCGTAGTTGAGGATTCGAGTATTCGGTGAGAGGGGTTGAGGAATATCAGATGTGTATAGTAAGTATAAGAGGGGACCTAGAATGGATCCTTGGGGGACTCCTGCTGTTATTGAGTACGTCTGGGAAAGGGTGGAATTTATCTTGACCATGAATTTTCTATTTGATAGGTACGAGTAGAGAAACTTGGAAGTGTGATTGTTGAGACGATACGTGGAATGTAATTTGTACAGAAGACCCGCAGTCCACACGCAGTCGAAAGCCTTGGATATGTCAAGGGAGATACACAGAGTAGGGCACTGGTCGTTAAGAGCCATAGTGATGTCCTGAGTAAACTTGAGGAGAGCGTGACATGTTGAGTGTTGTGCACGAAAACCGAATTGGAAATCGGGAAGTAATGAGTTAGTTTCCCCGAAGGAGAGTAGGTAATGGTGAATTTTTAATTCAAGTAATTTGCTTAAATTATTAAGTAGTGAGATGGGTCGAAAATTGGCCGCCATCAGGGATGCGCCTGATTTTTTAATGGGGATGACTATGGCAGTTTTCCAAGACTCCGGTATGTGACCAGTATTTATTATGTGGTTTAGCAGGGTCATGATGTATAGTCGATTTGAAGGGTTGAGGTTTTTGAAAAGCACATGTGGAATTTTGTCCAAGCCGGTTGAGTTTTTATTGCTACGAGAAGATATCATTTGGTTAAATTCCTGCGGTTGTAAAAAGAAGTTTGTATCGGTGGGTTGAGATGCTCTATTGTCATTATTAAATTCAGTTATGAATGGAGTGAATGAGGAGATTAGTTCATGGGATGTATAACGGTTGACCACTTCCTCAAACTCGGAGTTTCCTAGGCTATCATTTTGCCTATGCACTTGGGAGAAGTGTTCCGCTAAATAGTTTGCTATTTCAGAATCAGAGTACAGAATATTATTTCTAGGACCAATTAGTCTGTCTATTGAGGTTTGTATTTTTCGTCCTGTAAGGCGATTGATGTTGTTGTAAAGATTACGATCGGGTCTGATACTATTTAAAGTGGAGATGTAGTTCTGCTCTACGAAAGCATTTAACTGCTGGTTAATGAGGGTAGACAATAATTGAACCTGTACTTTCAGGAGGGGACAAAATCTTCGAAATAGTTTTCGGCGGAGCTTTTTTTTTTAATGAGATGAGTTTGAGGGTGAGATATGGAAGTGGTTTACCTACGAAGGAGTGTGGCATCCTTGTAGGGGTATTAGAATACAGGGCTTGCTGTAAGATCCCTTCCATCTTACAAGCTGCTTCTTCAATTTCGTTAGGATCCAAGTTATTCGTATCTGTGATGGGAAGCGTTTGAAACATATCGCCAACGGATTTGTTGACCTTTCTCCAGTTAGTTCTGGAGAAATTATGGACAGGGTTGAGAGATTGAAGCGGATTTAAGGGGTCAAGGTCAATTACCGAGTGGATGGAGGCATGGTCCGAGGGGAAGAAGTGCGACACAGTGGTGGAAGATACAGAGCGTAGGATCGCAGATTTTAAGAAGAAGTCTATAGTTGATTGAGTAGAGCTGGGGCAATGAGTAGGTTCCGTAGGGGAGTCGATATAGACGTAGGGGTGGAGAGGTAGGAAAGCAAGCAATTGTTTGCCAAATTTATTGCAAGCGGTGTCGTTGAAGGCGGTATGACGGGCATTCCAGTCGCCTCCGATGATGAATGAGTGGGGGTGGGATTGACGGAATATTTCATCGAAGTCTGAAGATGGGAAGTTAGGGTACCTCTTGGGTTGTAAATAGATGGCTACTAGAACCAAGACTTTATTGTTGTCACAAAGCAGTTTGACAGCAGTGTATTCGACACAGGAGATGTTGTTAAATTTGACTTCACTGAATTGGAATCTTTTATGAATAAGAATACCGGTACCTCCTTTTGCACCGTCAATTCGAGGAGTTGAAACAAGTTGGTAATTAGGAATAGAAATGCGAGAGTTGGGTTTGAGCCAAGTTTTACAAAGAAGGAGGACGTCTGGAGAAAACTCCTTCACTAGCAGTCGGAGGTGATGCCTCCGTATGTTTGACGAAATGGAATCTACATTGAGGGCAACTACACTTAACTTAGACATTTTGGGATAATATATGTGAGGTTATAAGAGAAAGTATCTGACCTTTTTTTTCGAAGTTACTTAATCCATTTAGCGTCGGTAAGAGAGCATGCAACTCTCGGATGTATACCATGATGTCGAGTCCTAGGTTTGTTTCTGGTTGTGATGAGGGTGCGCTGTTTCCTCTGGTAATTTCCGCATAGGATTTCGATTTCGTTGTTGTAGTAACTGCTGCTGTTGGTTGCTTAAGTTGGCCAGTGTTGTTTTTGATTGGAGGCACTCTCTGCTTCAGTAAGCGTAGCTTGTGCGGGCATTTTGTGTAGTTTGCAGGATGCGGTCCTCCACAGTTGCAGCATTCGACTGATAGTTCCTTCATGGAGATGGAGCCATCAGAATTTTCAGTGTGTATTTGTTCTGGGACCTCCCTCGGTGCTTTTACTTTACACTGGTTAGGCTCATGTTCCTGCGCGCATTTTACGCATCGTCTTGGTAGGTGACACGAAGATGAGAGATGGCCTGATAGCTGGCATCGCTTGCAGTGGAGAAGCTCCTGCTTGTGAGGTACCTCTATCTGAATTTTGTGGGTGAAGAGATATTTGATCTGTTTTAGCTTGTTAGTGTCTTCGGTTGGTGCCAATTGGATGATCCGTAGGTTGAATATGTTGCTCACCCTCATGTGAGGAGTTTGGTAGTAGTCGACTTTGGATATTTTCAAGTCAGGACTTAGTCTAGTCAATTCAGCGCTTATTTCTTCATTAGTCCAAGCAGGGTCGATGTGCCGTATTATAAACGTTTTCGGTTTGAGATCCGCCCTGAGGAAGGTGAAGAACTCCAGTTTATTCGAGATAAGCGCTTTTTCAGCTAGCGCGTGGTCTTTTAAAGAGGAGAGTGTTACGGACACGTTGTCACCTCTCGATCTGGTGGTAAAATTCCGGTGCCGCGGGGCGCTCTCCAGAAGCTGAATAACTTGTTTGATGTTATTAACTTTTTTGATGTTGATTTGTGGTGGCCTCTCGTTCTTTGGAACTTGGAAGCGGCGTTATTTATTTGGGGTTTCGGTTGGTATTGACTTCCAGACATTTTTTGGATACTGGAGATTTTTAGTGTTGGCTTGGCAGCTGGTGCTGATAGATGAGACGGTTGCTCCTCCATGTCAGACTCGTCCAACATTTCAGGAAAATTTACAGAGCTGCTTTCCAATTCGTCGATTCTCTTGGTTAATTCTTTGATAAGCTTCTCCTGGGCTTTGATGTGATCCAGGGCCTGCTGGACTCTTTGATCCTGTGTTAAAGTCATATTTTCCATATTTTCCAAGATAGCTGCCGTCTTTTTAGGGGGGTTGCGAAGAAAGTCGATAGCCTTTCTTTTTCGCTTTATTAAATATTCTTGGGCTGGTGCATTACCGCACAGCATATACGGCACTTTGAATTATATTTTGATTTACACTTTGAATTTACACTTTGAATTACACTTTACTCAGATACAGATACACTGTGCTCAGATACAGATGATAATCGTCCGTGTGTGTAATAATCACCTGGTGGTGATTTTACAAATGAATTTTTTCTCTACTTATAGAACATTGTGTTCTAATTTACTGGAAATTATAACATGAACAAAACACAAAATTTATCAAAGTCTCTGTGACTATTAAATTGAATAAAATTTGAACTAAAATCAAAGTTACTATGTTTTGAATGAATAAAAAGGTGCAGGTTATTAAATGTGCTGTAACTGGCAATATTGTGAATGTTTATGAATGGTATGTATTAAGTGAGAATGTAATATATGTTAAGGGAAGTTTTTAGGGATGTGTAAGGAGTTTCAGTGTTAAATTTAATAAAGGGTAGTATTCTGGAATACAACATCCCACCCTTCTTCGAGAAAGAAAATTATCCTTGAAGAGAATAATTTTCTAGTAACTATATATTAGATTAAGAAAGACTTGGATTTTCGTTCAATTACATTACAATGGTTTTCAAAATTAATCTTTATCAAAGGTTACAATAATCAATAAGTTCTTAATACTAGAAAAATAGTCTATTTACATTATATATTAACTAAATTTTTTCAATAATCAAAAAGTTCTTAACACTAGAAAAATAGTCAAAATAGTCTATTTACATTACATATTAACTAACTAAATTTAAATATTTCTCCTTGGAACCTTTTGTTTTCTTATCCAAAAGTTATTATTACTTATTATATTAATTACATAATATTAATATTATTGTTTCAAAATTCTCATTTCCGTTCGAATATATATATTAATTCCAAAATTTCCAATACATATATTACCTATAAATTTCCTTTCTTTTCTTTTTCGTTCGAATATATATTAATTCCAAAATTTCCAATATATATTACCTCTAAAATTTTCTTTCGTTATTCCCCCTCTTTAACTTTTTTTTTTTTTTTTTTTTTTTCGTTTTCGTCATTTCCTACAATTGTTTGATTAGTTCATATATATTGAATAAAAAAACAAAGGCCATTGGTTATGTGTTTATCTTTTCCTTAAATTTATGGAAAATTTTCCAAAACTTTGCTGGGCCTATTATTATGATGATTGTATAGAAATGCATAATACCAAAAATCTTCTTAAGAACTGATTTCAAATATCCTAAATGACTGTGTAACTTTTTATTTTTTTGTATTTTGTGTTTGAATAAATGTTTATTGTTGTAAAAAAAAATTGTAATGTGCTTATATGGTTTTCCTTTTCCGTACCAATTTTAGTTAAATTATTATTTTCATGTTTTATTATTTCGTGTTTGAGTAAGGGTTTGTGTTTGTTTTCGTTGTTTAAAATATTTATTGTTTTCGGCTTAGTGTTGTCATTGTCCATAGCTTTAACCGCTGTCGGAACATCTACCTTTTTAGTCTTACTCACTGCTGATGGATCGTTTAGTTTCTCAGTCTCATTTACTGATTCGTATAGTTCTTCAGACTTATTAGCTGTTAGAACATCTTGGTTCCCAGTCCTATTTGCTGTTTGAACTATTTCTTCAGTTATATCTGCTGTAGAAACATTCAATCCTTCAGTCTTTGCTGCAGAAAAGATTTGTTCATCAGTATTAGCTGCTGAACTGACTTGGGTTTCGATTTTTATTGCACCTTTTGGGTATTCAGTCTTTAACACTGCTGAATTTTCAGTCTTTGTTGCTGAAGTGTCGGGGTTGTCTATTGGGATAGCCGGACTATTAGGGATTTCTGTTTGTATATTTTCTGCAGGATGCGAATTTTCAGTCTTTAATACTGCTGAGTTTTCAGTCTTGGTTGCTGAAGTGTCTGCGTTGTCAATAGGGATAGCTGAGATATTAGGGATTTCAATCTGTAATACTGCTGAAAATTTCGAATTTTCAGTCTGTGTTCCTGAATTATTTTCCAGAATGGGAGTATGAATCGGAGTCTTTATATTAGGGGCAGGGTTGTTTTCGTTTATATGTCTAGGTTTATAGGAGTATGTGGGCTCAGGGTAAATTTGGCTAGGAGCTTCATTAAAATGGTCGTTTCTATTTCCAAAGATCTAATGCTGTAAATAGAAAAATTTTGTCTGTCTTCCATCAATTTTGGTTGGCGTCAGGCCTCGTTTTCCGACTCTTGCACCCGAGAAAAGTGAACATTTTGCCGATCGTTTTGTCTATTGGTGGTCCTAGAATTTTCACCAAAACGATTTTCAGAGTTTGTAGGATTGTTTCGGAATGGGTTACGCGTTGTTGTACCTTGTTGGTAATTTGTTGAAGCCGATCCATTCCTAGATATCTTGTATCTACACTCATTCTCTGTGTGATTATTCCGTCCACAGAAATTGCATACAATGTTATATTCTCTCTTTATGGGTTGTCTATTCGGAAAATTGTTGGACTGCATGTTCCGATAACATGTGTCCTGTGTATGCCCTGACTTACCACAGGTTTGGCAGACTATTCGATTAAATCTGTCATTATAGTTATATGGCCTGGGAGAGTTGTCCATTCGAGCAGCATGTGATACTACATGTGCAATCGACTGTTTTAAATTGTTTCCACCATGGACTTTAGCTAGTATCTTTAGCTGTTCGTTCTTTAGTCCATCTTCAAATGTTTGAACGGACAATTTTATGTTTTCTTCCATCAAAAATTCCCTAACCACCGCGTCTGCTGTTATTTCACACGTGGCAGAGTTTAGAGTCCGCAGAGCATTCGCAACTCTATCGCCATATTCCCGAACGGATTCTCTGTAGAGTTGTTTCAGAGAAATCAACTCATTGTGTGCCGTCGACCGAGATTGCTCCTCTTTATATTCTGATTCGAGTTTATCTTTTAAATCCTCCCACTTAGCGATTTTGCTATACCTAATCAGATAGTATGCATGACCCTCTAGTCTATTTTGGACTAGCTCTAAAAATGTTTCATAGATATCCGGGTCTGCCTTCTTTATAGATCTAAATAAAACGTCTCCCCCGGAAATAAATTGACCTAAGTCGCAGGGCTTCCCGGCAAAGGTAGGGACGATTCTGAAAACATCAGAAATTCCGACAGACAGAGCCATTTCAGGGGTTTTACTGAGTATCTGTTGATAGTGGATTTGTTCTTCCCCCTGCCTAGCCGCCTGTCTCGTGTAATATGGACTCGTAATATTGAAAATTTGAAATAAAGTATGGCGAAAATTTGTTATCAATTCTTAAAAATATGGTTTATGAAAAAAAAGGCTTTATGTTATTATTCAATATATATATGGAAAATAAAGATAAATGGGACCCAAAGCTGTAAAAAAAGAAAATTTTCGACGAAAAAAAACCCAAAATGTCGCCGAAAAAACTGAAATGAGAATTTTCAAAGAAATTTCTATCGAAAAAATTATTTTTTTGAAAAGGAAAACTGCCAAGTAAAATTTTCCTACAAAAAAAAAGGAAGAGAGAAAAATCGATATGCGAAAATTTTTTACTACTTGTTATATAACTATAAGTTGCTTGCAGTCTTGTTCGTCACTTTTTTTCTTTCTGGTGTCTGTTGTGTTGTTGAGTTCTTCTTTTTTTTTTTCTTTCCTTATCTTATTTTATTTTGTTATTCTTGTCAGACAGACTTCACGTCCTACAGTTGAATATCCTGGTCTTGGCTGCTTACTTTACTTTTTTTTCTTGAAAAAAAAATTTATTTCTTCTTTTATTTTTTTTCTTTATTTTGTTCCATGCATCATCATCGTCATCGTCATCGGTAATCCCACCGCTGCCACCAGTGTTGACGTCCGGCGCCGTGCTTCTTCGGATGAGGGAAAAGCGGGGACCTTTTATTATTCCTTTATTTAATCTTCTTTCATCAATTCGGGTTTTGTTTGATTTCAATTCTTGATATAAAGTTGTCCGTTTTTGAATTGAAAAATTGTTTGCTTATGTGGGCGGTTTCTATAGTTTCTTTTCGTTTATTGTGTGTTACTTTGTTTATTTTTATTACAGCTTCTCTTTTTTTTTATAACAAAACTCAAACTAAAACTTACAATTCAATACTCTCAAACTAAACTTCTTCTTCCAACTGCCAAAACTAAATTCTACCAACTTCCAATCTCAAACTAACTGAACTGAACTCCAAACTCAAACTGATTTTACAAATGAATTTTTTCTCTACTTATAGAACATTGTGTTCTAATTTACTGGAAATTATAACATGAACAAAACACAAAATTTATCAAAGTCTCTGTGACTATTAAATTGAATAAAATTTGAACGAAAATCAAAGTTACTATGTTTTGAATGAATAAAAAGGTGCAGGTTATTAAATGTGCTGTAACTGGCAATATTGTGAATGTTTATGAATGGTATGTATTAAGTGAGAATGTAATATATGTTAAGGGAAGTTTTTAAGGATGTGTAAGGAGATTCAGTGTTAAATTTAATAAAGGGTAGTATTCTGGAATACAACACTACCATCAGAGAAACGTAAAGTCCCTCTTGGTGGAATAGGAAACCAGATCTTGTAATGAAGGTCATGGTGGTATGTGTGCGATCGTTCAGATCTGTGTGGTTTATACGTGCTCGAGGGCAATGGGTAAACGAGACAGACAGACGGTAAATATAAAAGGATCGAAAAGATCGTCGTCTATGGAGTGCATCGCGTCTAAATAAATAGACGACGATACAGCGAAGAAATATGGTAAAAGAAAAGATGAGACGAGGCCGTCATAAAAGTCTTAGATGAATGATGCCCTTGTGTTAATATACGAATAGACATTGGGAAAGGTGCTAATGGGTTGGTGGACGAAATAAATCCCTTGCTAGCATTTGTATATGCAGGGAAATTCGTTAGTGGGAAACGGATTCTATATTTGCATTGTTTATGCTTTGAATTCAATTGATGTCAAGAGGCGCGGAATGCGTATTTGCTTTGGTTTGCACATTGTGCGAGTCAGAGAATTTTATTGCTGGAAGAAAAAGGTTGCCGGCCAATGTGTACGTAAAGAAATTTATCGTGCACATGGCGAAGTTGGAAAATAGACGGCGCAATATTTATGATCCCTGGTGAAGGTTACAAAGTGTGTAATTCAAATCATTTGTTTATAGGAATTCGGATAGGTGAATTTGTCTGGCAACGTAGATACCGAAATTGGTTTGGAATTCCTGATAAGCCAATAAAGAAATCTTAGAGAGGATTGGTATGCAAAGACAATGCATGAAAGGTAAGTTTTCTTTCGGAGCGACTTTTTAGATTGTAGATTTGATCTATATAATGCGTGAAGCATTTAAGATGCTAATGCGAATTGCATTAGCGAAAGCTTATGCAGACTGGGTTGTAGTTATGGGGGTTTTTAAAGTAAGTGTACCGTGGGATTTGGCGGCACCGCCACAGCACCACGTGAAATCTCCGATTTTATAGTAAAAATGTAAAAGCCAATATTATGTTTCCGTAAAATTATATTAATATAAATATTCAATCAAAATAGTAACCGTTGGCATCTATGACATTCTCCCAACGTGATACAAGGCCAAATATTCCTTTTTCGTGCTGACCTTTTAAAGCAATGAAATCTGAAATTTATGACCTCGGCTCGGTTTCGGAAGACCTTCTGCGCCTAAATGAATCCAAATTGCGGAAGAGATGGTAGTCCGTTGGGGAAATGTCAGGAGAGTACCGTGGATGCGGAAGAATTTTCAATTCCAACTGCAACAGTTTTTGCTCGATTACTTGTGAGGTATGGGGTCTAGCATTGTCATACAAAAGGATCGGGCCGCACCTATTGACCAACGCAGGATGCTTTTCAGCCAATTTGGTATGCAATATGTCGATTTCCTCACAATATTTGATAGGGCTCGTCGTTTCTCTTGGTTGAAGAAATGAAAAGTGGATTGGTCCTTTCGATGTCCACCAAATTGTTACCATAACCTTTTTCGGGTGAAGATCGGACTTGGTGGTGTGTTTTGGTTTTTAACTTGCATCCAACCACTGCCCAGGTCTTTTACGGTTATCATACAGAACCCACTTTTCATCACAGGTGCCTATCCGGTGGAAAAACGCTTCAGTTTAGTTTCTTAATCTAAACGATGTGCAGATTCCCAGGTACCGTAGTTCTTGGGACTCGTTCAGTTCATGGGGTACCCACTTATCTTTATCTTTTCCATGAGAGAAAATTGTCGACTTATTGTCATTGGGGATATTCCCATGTTTTGTGCAATCTCCCGCTCCGATTTCGTTGGGTCCGCGTCCGCCGGCGGTCTTAAAACACCGTCATCAACTAACGTTTTCGGCTTCCCAAGTGGTTCAATATTTTTTTTTTTCGGCTAAAATCTCCCGAACTTTCCAAACAAACGGCTCCCCACGTGGTTTATTTTCGAGGCTGAAATCTCCCGAACGTGCGTTCCTTTACCGCTACATCCTCAAATTTTTTTTTTCATTGCCAATGACGCATTATATCCCATTTTGAATTCAAAAAGGTAGAGGGTTCGAATTTGAACTGCCGATAGCATGGTAAACAAATCCTAGAAAAAAAATAACTGTACTTGTAACGAACTCTAAAATTCTCACACGTCAAGCACACGTACCACTTTACTTTATAAAAAAAGAAAATTTAAGGTTCTGGCACAGATGTTCACTCAAGAACTTCTTATTTCCGACTGAGCGAAAATCGGACATTTCATGTGATACAACCCAATATTATTGTTATTTTTTTCATCCAACCTTGTCTAACGATTCTTCGTCTCTTCTTGCTTTTAATATTTATCAAATTTATACCTAGGTGATACCAGCCTAAATTCTATAACCTGCAGCGACCACATTGATATCCTATGTAACAATTTTGTTTCTGTTATCAAAAGAGCGGCCGATCTTGCGATACCTAAATGTTCCACTGCTCCAGTTGATAAGGCACCGCTTCCTGAAAATATCTTACATGTAATTAGGCTACGAAACTCTGAAAGAAGAAAATGGCTTCGTTATAGAATCGATTGCCTTCTAGTTAATGTTAAAGTCTTAAATAATATCATTAAAAAAGAAATCTCAGCATATAGGAACAAGTGTTGGAATAAACACCTATCCTCTCTTGACAAAGCAGGCAAACCGTTCTGAAAAATATCAAAAATTATGAAAAAGAGAGGGTCAAGTATTCCCCCGTTGAAAGTTAACGACAAGTTGTTTATTTCTTCAGTGGAGAAATCGAACCTACTTGCTAACACGTTTAGTAAGAAACACTCCATATCTATGCATCTATGTTAAGCGACGCGTATACTGAGGATGAAGTTGCTAACACTATCCATGTACTTTCTTAATCACCAGCTGAAAGTACTTACGAAACTAATATTAGCAAAGTCAAAGTATTGATAAAGAAATCGAAATCAAAAAAGGCTGCTTGTCTTGATAATATTAACAACAAATAATTGAAGCACTTCCACCTGCTGCAAGTAACTATTTAACTTTCATTTTCAACGCTTGTCTTAGGAACTGTTATTTTCCGGACTGTTGGAAAACAGCAAAAGTAATACCTATCCGGAAACCCGGCAAACCGAAGAACAGCCCCGAAAGCTACAGACCTATTAGTCTAGTTAGCTGTCTGATTAAGCTCTTAGAAAAAATCATTAAGGAAAAGATTGAACATTTCGTCGAAGCCAATAACATCCTACCAAACTTTCAGTTCGGTTTCCGTAGTGGTCACAGCACAATCCACCAAGTCTTGCGCATTAAAAACTGCATAGCTGGTAAATTCATCGACAAGGAGTCTATGGCGGTTTCTTCTAACGCCACTACTTATCGTTTCACCAATATTTCGGTTACATCCCAAAAGCCTACAAAAACCCTATACTACAAGTATTTTGGCATTGCTTGCCTGGAAAATGGGCATATCAATTTTCCGTTCACTGCAATTACATGCAGACATTTCTACTCTTATGAGTTTCCCCACAGGATGCATGCAATGCATCTTCGAAAAAGCCATCCCAAGCATGATTACCACCAAGTGCATCATCTTCTTGTGTAGAAAAACGGTCGCATCACTAAACATCCGATGCAACCTGAAATATATTTGGGCGCGCATATCTCCTGTCTAATACCACCGCACACGTGCAGGAGATATTATTTATTTTTTGTTTTACAGCGAGCATCTCGGTCGCTAAACCAACCCACAGGCATTGTGTGAACCATGCCTAGCTGCCCCGAGATAACCAAACTAACATAGCACCACCGAAAACGCTGAACCAATTGCCAACGAGGGATGTACGAACAGCATACATGCTGTACGTAGTTGCCAACCGTATAAACATCCGACGTCCCTTTATACAACGAGAATCTACCGAGCTTGATTTTTCTTACAACATTAGCTTCAAGGTAGATCGTATAAAACTCATGGCTGTAGCGTCTCCGGAATCGTTCTCCCTCAACTACGGGGCCAACAATTCTCATTAAGACCTTCCTATCGAACGCGGCTAAGAGTTAAGAGTGCCTTTTATTGAGCACCCTGGTCTCGGATCCATACATGACTACTGGTAAGACCATGGTCTTGTACACTAGTAGCTTGGATGTTCTAGATAAATTTCGGGATTTAAAGACCCTTGATAGACCATAGTACGCTTTGAAGGATTTGATTCGCGTATTTCTTCTTCCATTTTGTTATAGTCTGATACTATTGACCCAAGTTAGTTAACAAATTGCACTACTTCAAATTCGTGCTCCACTAGCCTGATAGTTTGACCAACGTTAGGTCTTCTCTTCGCAGAAGTTGTCACCATGTACTTAGTTTTCCCCTCATTAATGTGCAGTCCCCGTTATTGTGCCGCCTGTTCGATCTGGGTGCAGGAGTCCTGTATAGCCGATTCGGTTCTACCGATGACTTCTAGTTGTGACACCAGAATCGCGGATTCGCTTCTCCAACGCCAGGTTGAAGAGGAGGCAGGACAGGCCGTCCATTTACTCGGAGTCCATTAAAGATGTTTATTGGTTTGAACAGCAATCCCGCTATTTTTACTTGACTGGTTACATTGGTCATGATCAACCTACAAAATCGTATCAATTTGGTCTCATTGCATTACATAGTTTTTCTCTGGCTATGCTGTCGTAGGCGGCCTTAAAGTCTATAAATAGATGATACAATGGAATCTTAAATTCCAGACATTTTTCCATCGCCTGCCTAAGGGTGGATATCTGACCAATCGCTGATTTGCCTGGGATGAAGCCACACTGGTATTGACAGCTGATGACCTTAACGTATAGGGCTATCCGGTCTTGTAGAGTAGAGGAGAGTATCTTATAGGTGGTACTCAGCAATGTTATACTCCTATAGTTGCTGCACAGTGTGATATCTCCCTTTTTATGTATGGAACATATTATTCCGCGACGCCCATCTCCTCTTGCTCCCATATATGTACCACGATCTCATGAATTGCGTGATGTAACGCTGTCCCCCCTTGTTTGATCACCTCAGCCAGTATGCCATCAGCTCCGGGGGCTTTATTTGATTTGAGCTGTCTTATGGCTTCTAATGTTTTCTCAATTTCTTGGTGGCGGCAGCATTTGGTCTTAAGGGTACATTCTCATCAGTAAGGTCGAAAAATAGGCTCTTTTCATGTTTTTTTTTGAGGAAAGTAATAAATCTAGACACGCGATTTTTCAGGTATATTTATTGTACTTTAAGTAGCTTTTAAAAAATGTTCAATTAATTTTAAGATAACCCCGAGGTAGGGGCACGTTGCGCCGTAGACCGGTGCGAAATAAAGGACCTCGATGGCGATTGTCCTACAGGTCATAAGATTTATCTGAAACAAATAATCGGAAAAGTTCACTTGTTTAATATGAGTGTGGTTATGGCATGAACGACGAAAAATGAAATCTATCCAAAAATAACAAAATGGCGACGTTTTGAAATTTATGTGCGCTTCTAATGAATGTTTTCGTTCTTTTGTATGTTTATAAAAAAATCAATTTACAACGTATCGGCATAATTATGGTTCATGCGATAGAGAGTTCAATTACACCTATCTAAAAAACGGAGTTATCACAGGCGCCAGCTCGAAAAACGTTGTTTTCCAGAAAACGCGTTTAAAATTTTAAGTGTAGTTATTTCGAGATAAATGTGTATATATATACCGCTAGTCAGCTATTCCAGGGCTATACAACAATCCTTCGACTTCTTCAAAATTGATTTGCTCCTGCAATATATCATTTTTTCTGGCCATTCTCGCCTCGATTGAACCGGTGCCGCGAATTAAGTATTCCGATAACAATTTTATATTCAATTAAAAATATGTCTTTATTATTTTTTTATTCTTAGGACTACTTATTTTAAATTCTTATCTTGCGGCTATGCCGATCGGTGTCTCCAAGAAGAGTGAGCTATTTAAAAAACCATGCTCACTCGATCAGAGTCCCAGACGAAAAAGGAAGTAGAATCGCTCGACACCATTATCTGACTGTCGATTCGTTAAGACTATCCGAGGCGACATCTAGTAGTTTGGATGGTGAAGTACTTTCGTTAAGTTGTATGGAATTAGACGATTCATCTTTTGGGTGTCAATAAATGATCACTGCTTGGGTGATTCATATGTTTATATAATTCTATATATTCTATAGTCCCACAAAGATATGAATAAATGGGGCCTTAACTCGCGCGACGCTCGCTACCTGCTTTGACTCAGCCGGTTCGGATGCTCATAACTTTTTAACCGTTACAAATTTCGATTTTTCCTCTTAACATGATATTCTAGACAGTTATAGCTATCGAATTCCGCAAAAAAAAATTTACCCAACTGATGAGAATGTACCCTTAATCTTGCATTGGTGGAGCCTCCCAATCTTCTGTGAGCTGAGCATTTAGCAATTCATTGAAGTGCAATTCCCAACGCTCCAGAGTCCCTTCAAGATCAGATTACCCTCTTTATCCTTGCACTTGGTGCAGCGTGGTGTACGTCGCGTTATACTGCGGATTATTTGGTAGAACGCCCGCGCCTGCTGCGGACCTTGCTCTCTACTTTTCTCTATTTCACAGATTAGATGTTTTTCCCAGGCACTTTTCTTTTGTCTGTGGAGTCTTTTTTTCAAATCTTTTGAGCTGTTTGTATTTCTCCTCGCATACCCGCGTCCTATGAGACTGCTGAATTCTTACGTTCAGTCCCTAGTTTGGACTCATCATCCAACCAGTCGCTCCGATCTCTACGACTACTACCTAAGATGGAGTTGGCAGTAGTAATGATAGTATTCTTAAGACGTGTTCATTTCAATTCTACGCGCAGCATTCTAGCCACAGGACTTACTCTTCCTCCATCAACCTCTTCGAGGGCGAGTCCTAACGCATGACCAAAAGTGTTACTGGTGTTCTCATTGCGTAAGGCACCCGTGTTGATCCGAATCTGATCCGTGGTTGCAATATGTCTCCGTAAAGCAATCCGCGCTCGGAAAACTATACCCACAAGATAGTGATCCGAGTCGACGTTGGCACCTCGGTACGTTCGTATCGTCAGCAGGCTCAAGGAGTGGCGGCGATCTTTCAACATGCGGTCAATTTGATTGCGAGTGGCTCCATCAGGTGATACCCAGGTGACTTTGTGGATATCTTTACGCGGAAAGCTGGTATTTACAACGACCAAGTTTTTCTATGCTACCAGTTCGATGAATCGTAGTCCATTGTCATTAGTGTTCTCATGCAAACTATCGGAACCTGCGTAGTGCCTGAAAACCGGCAGCTCGAGCTCTGTATAGTGAGCGGACGTTCCATAAGAAAATTCTCAAATCGTTTAGCCATTTTGGTTTTCGTGGTTATCGTCCCGTATCCGATCCATATCCGAGGCTTATTAAATTTGCCATAATAGTTTGTTTTTCCGGTTATATCCAGTAGTGTCACGTGGAGACTGAACAAGGACAAGGATCATTCTGGCCTTCGCCGGGTTGAAAGCAATCAGTGACTTTGCCCAGTACGTTCGCTCCCCCGCACAAATATACTCGCGTTAAATTTATACGAGGAGAGTCCGATCTATTGTTTACACTAAATGTAGTGAAACTTAGACTTTCCAAATGCCAATTGTTAAGTTCATGAAATATGGTTTTCGAGATCCGTATTTTCCAGGTCATGGTTAGAATGGACGAATTCGTTTACTCCATGCAATACCTCGAAACAGGAACGAATTTAGTTCTTTCTCTTGCGGATCCTCGACTAGTATTAACTCTTCGCTGGAGTTGACGTGTTACAGGGAATCATCATCATCGGCACTACAACCTGGAACCGGTCTTGGCCTTATTTAGCAAGTCCTGAGGCTTGTTAAATTTTCCATAATGATTTGTTTTTTCCGGGCAAGGTCATTAGTCTTGCGCCAGAGGCTCCCCGACGGGGAATCGAACCCCGGTCTCCCGCGTGACAGGCGGGTATACTAACCAGTATACTATTGAGGAGCTGTTACAGGGAATAGCCTGCGTTTAACATTGTTTGACAATTGTCCGGAGTCCGCAGGACACGCAGACATGGAATGTCACTATACTCTTTCCTTCCATATACTTTATTTATTTCTGGGAACATATTCGGTCCACTACATTCGGTCCCGTCATCGGACTTATTTTCCGCTGGCTTCTTAACGGACAGGTCTTTGTATTTGTTCCCTACTCCAGAGTAGTGAGCATCACTGGGAAATAAATTTTCATTAATTTTACTTATTTCACGCTCCTCGTTCGCATCTGATTTATGCGTTTTGGTGGTCAAATTCGGTTGAAGATTCAACCTCCTCCTTGCCTTTTTACCGATGACCTGACCTTGGCACATGGTTAGTGCGCAAAGCGCACGTACTTCCTAGGTTACCTGATATTAATTTCGGGATGCCTCAGAGGTCTCCGTTGACTCCAACCTTGTTTCTGCTTTATATTAATGATTTATGAGAATCAATGGGTAACAAATTAGTTTTGTGGACTCATTTTGAAATGATCGGCCCTGTGAGTAGGGCGTTAGCATATATCACAGCTAGGCCAGCTTGTCGTAAGAGGCGACAAGCCGGGGTCCCAACGCCCTGTGCGCCCGGTGAAATACCACCCCATCAAGCTTTAGGCTCCGTGAAATGATCGGGAATAATCCCTGGCCATCTTTCGGAGCTTGGCTGATGGACCGGTTCGAGAAATGGTTGGTTAGGCGGTAGTCGGCCCCAAGGTGAGATACCACCCCGTCATGCTGTACATTCCGCGATATCGCCGAGAGAAATCTTCGACGGTGTTTCGGATGTGTGGCTGGTGGCACGGGATACGTCATGATGGTTCCTTCTGATATAAAGAATTCCGGGGGTAAACTAGTCTCACATTCGGATCTCCGGGGGGGACTATGTCAGGGGGAACATCATGCAGATATCATGATAAATGACGTAACTTTGAGTGGTTCGTCTTCGCATAACCGGGCTAGCTCTCGAGGCTCGGCCCACGCTTAACTGGTGACGGCATTTGGTAACATCAGGGGCATCGGTTTCACTAATACGAATGTAAACGCCGTCCACCAATATTTGCAAACAACGAAACCTGATACCCTTGCCCTAACTGAGACCCAGGTCGATTCGTCAACTGATTCGACATATCTTCGTTGCTCAGGATACGACTTACATTCGAGACTCCGTTTTAAGGGCGGAGTCTGCGTCTTCGCGCGGTCCAATCTGGCTTGCCAAAGGATGGAGGCGTTGGAACCCAATAATATGGACATCATATGATTGAGGGTTGTGCTGAGGAATTCCGTTAAATTTCTTTGTTGTCTTTACCGCTCCCCGAATGACGATCGCCCGGCAACATTTTTCGAACATCTTTCATATACCGTCGACTGGATACAGATCGACCACCCAGCTTCTGAAATTGTTGTCCCGATTTTAATGTGCACAATTCCGGCTGGTTGTTACATTCTAACAGAACCGACGAGACTGGGAGGCTGGCGGAGATGTTTGCTGTAAGCCAAAACTTGACTCAACTCGTGGCGGAGCAAACGCGAGTGCCGGATGCCCGAGGCGATTATGCGAACATCCTGGATCTGTTTTCGACATCCGAACCAAGTATTTATACCGGAGAGGTTTCTGTGCCACTGGGAAACTCAGATCACTGCTTGGTATCTGTCGCGCAAGCACTTGCATACCAAGCGAATAACCGGCGTAGGCAGCTTCGCCATATATGGAAGTATGGGGCTGCTAACTGGGACGATATGCGAGATTTCTTCGCATCCTTTCCATGCTCCGAGGTGTGCTTCGGAAACTCCGATGTTAACGCTTGCGCGGAGTCGGTATCAGAGATTATTCTTCTCGGGATGGAGATGTATATTCCACATTCCATCAAACGAAGTTCGTCTGATGAACCTTGGTTTGACGAAAAATGCGAGCTAATTACAGCGGCAAAAAATAGAGCAATGGCGCTCCAATCCCACCGATGTTAACAGAACGAATTTTGTTAGAATCAGAAACGCGCGCAACCAGGCGATTGATACGACGAAGAAGGCTCACAACGACTGGGTTATCAATAAGCTCCTTCGGTGACCAACTGGTTCGCGCTCCTACTGGTCAATGGCAAAGGCTGTCAGCAGTAACTTTGCTCCCTCCTCTTTCCCTCCGTTGGTGACAGACAGCGGGACGTTAGTCACGAATCCAAAGGATAAAGCTAATGTGTTCGCGAATTTATTTTCCGCGAATTCCAAACTCGATCCCGGCCTTTTGAAGCCACCTGTGATCTCGCCGGTACAGTCTTCCATGCGGGATGTGAGATTTCGTCCGCGCACTATTCGACGCATTTTACGTGAACTGGATTGTAGGAAGGCAACCGGCCCGGACGGAATACCAGCAATAGTCCTTAAGAACTATCGCCGATTCTTGGCAGACTCTTCCGCTTATTTTATGCACGGAGGACCTTTCCTGCCTGCTGGAAAATCGCTCGAGTTCACCCAATCCCAAAGACGGGAAAAAACTGTCTCCCACAAAATTACCGTCCGATAGCATTACTGTCTATTTTATCTAAGGTAATGGAAAAGGTCATCAATACAGAGTTGGTTAAGTATTAGGAGTGCAACGAACTTCTGAATGATCGTCAATACGGATTCCGTGGCAGGCGATCCACAGGAGACCCTTTGACACTTATAACCGATATATGGACATCTGCGATTGAACGGCATGTTGAGTCAAGGGCGGTCGCATTGGATATCTCCAAGGCTTTTGACCGCCTCTGCCACGGGGCATTGCTGAGCAAACTTCGTTCATATGGACTTTCCCAACAGCTTTGCGACTGGACGAGGAGCTTCCTCGAGAATCGATCGATCCGGGTTGTTGTGAACGGCGAGTGTGCGGATCTGTATCCTGTTAATTCAGGGGTGCCCTAAGGTCCTATTTTGGCTCCAACCTTGTTTTTGCTTCACATAAATGATTTGTTGGAGACAACGGATAACAAAGTGTTCAGTTTTGCGGCCGATGGGTGCATCAACGTCGCACCAGCTGAGATGTAGACATATTGATTCTCTGAATCAGGATCTGGATAAAGTCCTGCAGTGGGGAAAGGCCAATCTTGTCGACTTCAACGCAACGAAGACCCAGTATACAACATTCACAAAGAAAACTGGATCATCGGTTCCACAGCTGATGATGAGTGGCCGGGCCCTCGAGGGGGGGAAAGTTTGAAATTGCTCGGCGTCACGGTCTGCGGGAATGTATCATGGCATAAACACGTATCGGGTATCGCCAGATCAGCTTCAGGAAAACGGAGTTATCTTTTTAGAGCCAAGATATATTTTACTCCGGCCCAACTTCTTCTCCTATATAAATCTCAAATTAGACCCGCGCTCGAATATTGCTCTCATGTTTGGAGCTCGGCTCCTAAACATACCCTCGACCTACTTGAGAGCGTACAAAGACCAGCGATCCGCCTGATCGGGGACTCGGCGCTGACGTCGGGACTACAGTCGCTATCACATCGAAGGCGCGTAGCCGACCTCTGTCTGTTTTATAGATATTATCACGGGTGCTGTTCCTCGGAGATTCTTGGCATTGTTCCACGCAATTCGGTGTATATGCGGTCTACAAGACAATACGACGGATCACACCCGTTTGTGGTTCATCTCCCGACGGCGCGAACATCGCTGTATCAGAACTCGTTCCGTTACAGAGCGGGGAAGCTGTGAAACTGCTTTCCCAGGCGAGTGTTCCCGGAGCGTTACAACCTGCAGCTGTTCAAAAAGAACTGCAACAGATATTTGATGGCATCTCGGGGCGCCAACTCGACGCTATAGGTTCGCCTCTCCCGAGAGAAGTCTAATAAAAAAAAAAAAAATAAAAAAAAAAATTATCGCATCAACGTCGCAGCAGCTGAGATGTAATCGAGTCTCTGCATCAGTATCCGGATAACAGCACGATTTTGCATGAACGTATCGTGACATAAATACCTATAGAATATCGCCAGGTCCACCTCCAGAATATTGAGTTAGTTTTTTAGAGCCAAAAAATATTTTATTCCGTCCTAATTTCTTCCCCTCTACAAACCTCAAATTAGACCCGCTCTCTTTCCTGTTTTCATATATGTAGCCCTGTTCCTAAGCAAACCTTTGAGCTACTTCATAGCATATATAGACGGGCAATCGGTGCTTTCGAACACGCAGTATTGACATTGGGATAGTATCACATCGAAGGCGTATAGCAGACCTTTGTTTTTTTTGTATATATATTATCACGGGAACTTTTCCTCGAAAACTTGTGGCATTTATTAGAAGAACACGAACAGTTAGTTAATGGCACCTCGGGGCACTGACTGCGTTATGGATTCGGCTCTCCTAAGAAAAGTATATATATAAAAAATACGTAACAAATCGCATCCTCCAGCCTTAACAATGAATATTTGGATAATAAAAAGTTCTTACTTATGTTCCACACTACCATGCAGACACATATATCCTGAAAATTCTACTTAATGAAACCACATGCAGTTATAAACGCCAAATTTTGTACATACAATAGCAAATACAGGCAAATGTAGAACGCGGTTGATAATAACCTCAAACCAAATTCTCCTATATATCCGCAAACCCACTATTCCAAAATCCGATTATTCCTCACAACCTCCTGTCGCTCACCCATCCCTCCTGTTCACTGACATGACCAATACAATTCACTACTTTGGTCCTCGGTACGCATTAGCTGAGAGATAATTATGAATAATTCATTTAGTTTTGGTGCCGGTAACTGCTTGTCCAAGTCGTAGAATCAGAAGGAGACATTGAGAATCACATCTCTTACTTCACAGCCAACCTCGGTGGGTTTGTGTGCATTAACAATTGGGAGTAGAAGATGACTACTGGGTGGGGCCCTGAAGTCCCTTCGACGCCATGAAGACGGCTGACTTCAGGGATACCACCTTCCACCCTACCTTTATCTATTTGCATCTGTGCAATTCTATTGGAGATGTTTCAGGAGCTATGATCGATTAATAATCACAAGGCGAATGGAACGACGAGTGGTGTGGGACAAATCGATATCGCACTAGTAATAATGGATAATTATGTTTCCGTTTCAGTGTATAAATCAACTTCTCCGGGTGGAAGGTAAAAGATAGCACGCAGCTTCTTTTGCAATATATACGTCAGAATGGCACATCGAAAAATGTAAATTTTATTAAAGTTATATTTGCCAAACAACATTTTGAGGGTTTAATAATCTTATATTAGTCAATAATATGTATTTTACAATCTAACTGACTTACCAGTATTAAGCGATTTCTAGTAGAATATCCTGTCAGTGGAATATACTCACAGCTAGGCCAGGTTATCGGAAGAAGTGACTAAATGCCGTGTGGCAGTCCCTACCGGTCGATGGAATACGACAATTGTGTCATAATAGATGTCGGCGCTATCAGCTCAGTGCTTCTAAATTGTTTTTTATATAACACCAAATAGGGAGATTTATGTCGCTATCCACTGCGTTCACCATGGTGCTTCCTCTGTTCTGATGGAAGACTGGCACCGTAGTTGAATTTTGTTTATTTGTTGATTTTCCATTACTCCTATCATTACACACATAGAATTCGTGTATCTCGAGAAGTCACCCAATATGTTCATTTTCGGAGATGCAAATGATCCCGATATATCAACCTATCCTGTAGTCTGATCGCAGGATAGCGTTCCATTCACCCAAACTCGAAAAGGTTTCTTACGAACAAATTGGTAGATGATACTACACAGCGTTCTATTGAAACCGGTGTTCAACAATTTAAAAGTGAGCCTTCTATTCATGTAGTGTCAAAGACTTCTTCAATGTCCGCGCTTACCGCAGTGGAACGTTCTTTATTAAAGAGACTCACCCTGACGTGGTTTCCAAAAACATCAACACACATAGTGGTGCTGTGCGCTCTTCTAAATCCAAATTCGTTTTTTTTAGCTTCTTGTATACGAACTTTTCATATATTTTGCTGCCTCAAGGGAGGAATAGGGCAGAGACTTGAAGGGTGATATGTCGGTTTCCCAACTTTGGCTGTTGGACAAGCAATAACATACTTCCAAACATAGGGAAACCAACTCATGTTATAGGCATCGCTGAATAACATGGACAGCTTTATAAATCAGAGGACAGCAAGACTTCACAACGGGTGGTACGACATGCTGTCGATCGCAACCGTCGTTAGGTTCTTGTCAGTAGGAAGAGAGAATTGGTGGAGTTCTTTGTTCAACGTGGTATTGAAGTTGTCTCCATTTGTGTGCCCATAATCGAGTACGTATCTCATATGAGCTTGGGATGCTCAATAGCTGCATATAAACATTGGCACAACATTGTGGTCAAAAACACGCACCGACACTTGGGGAATAGTGATTTGAGGAAGAAAATTGTTGGGCGGCATGAAGAAGTCCACGGTAGGAACCGACACTACCATAAGGGAACAAATCATCAAGAAAACACCGAGAGAAAAACGCGAAAGCGGGATATACTCGTCGGCACGTGGAAAGTTCGAACGTTATATAAACCAGGCGCGATACGGTCGTAGAGAACGCGAAACAATACAAAAGTACATCGTCGTGCTTCAGGAATCAATCGAAACAACGGGTTCACACTGGCGTGTGGACGTACCGACACGTATAACCTCGAAACCGGCTTCATTACAAGAAATAAGACTACTGTGGGGTTTCTCTATTCTACATGGAGAACCAACCCACAATTCCAACCCCAATGTCCGCTTTATTTCGACCGCTAACAGCGCGTCAACCCAATCCCAATTCCTACCGTCGGCTATTTCAACTGCAATAGATAAATCCCTAAAAGAAGACTGGTTGGAAGTCATTATTCTATTCGGTTAATGCACAATCGCATTCAGAGTTTTCTTGCCATACGGCAACACTATTGCATTAACCCATGAGATTTCCTCCGGAAATTTCAAAGTCATTTCCGTTAGCAACAACCAAGACCAGACCAAACGACGCGGTTACATAATCATGCATCGGCAGGTGGTTCACACGTTAATATATCCCCATCCGATTAAACGTCATTTATGACTTCCCCCAGCCACTCTATTCGCTTGGGATCAATGATCTCTTTTAACAGGTGAATAACTACAAACCAACTTCCATACTCATCTCATTTCCCCTTACCAGAGTCCAACTTACGCTGACAGCACCATAATAACCTAATAGTGTTACTAGGTCAGCTTCAGGATAGCATTGCGACATGCATGCTAAGGCCAATTTCACCTCGAGATAATTGCACTTCGTGTTCTGGTACTCTCATTCTCTCTTGTCCGTCAGCTATCGAATTAACTGATGCGTTTATCTACCTCGATAGGCGGAGAAAATGAGAGAGCACAGATGTAAGGATGATCTCAATTGATTGTTTGGCATGCAAATCCAACTGCTCATGTTTCAACCCCTAAGTAGAGTCAGTCATTATACAACGGTCAAAGCGTTCAGTCACGCCGAATATTACGCGAGTAAGACAAGTTGGAAATAAAGTTTTGGCAGGTGAATATCGTTCGGACGTGAATATTTCGCCTGTTAACTAAACAATTGTTATTTTAATATTCAAACAGTAGTTATTTTCTTAAAGAATACTTAAATTCAATCTTCTTGGTCCTTACCAAATGTTCGAAAGTACTTTCGTAAAATTGTGAACATTCAACAACAAGCATCGTGTTAGTAATTATAATAATGTAAAACAAAAGCAATTTAAATAAAAAAAAGAACTCCAACAATAAACAAGGAACTACCCGTGTTTTCGTTAATTGTGATTTTCTCCTGACAATTTTTGGATCAAGAGTTGGGGATTAAGTGAATCAAATGCCCATGATCGGCACGCATATACCATTTTTATCCCCACACTACACCCTCTGTAAGAAATACGAGATTTTGTAATGGCTGGATGTCAGTCAGCTAAAAGTACAGGGCCCATGGTACAATTATATACTTATAAACGTACACACCCCAACAGAATCTACTGACGACGAAACCCTAGGGGAAGTATTTGATGGGATCTCATCATTCAATGTTAAAATCCTCGGGGACCTCAACGCGAAAATATTGGAAAGGAAGACATCGTTTAACCAACTATAGGTAAAGAAAGCCTATATTTATGAGATCATGCGGCGCCATTTGTGCGGTGCCGTCGTTCGTTTCATCCATGCATCTCAATGCCACGGCCCAGCCATACTTACGATTATAAGATCATGCTGAGCCATTTTCCGCCATTTCCAATCATTTGAATGCCGTCCCAGCCATAGTTTATGACTGGACAATAACATAGATTTTAGCACCATGCCGCCATCACTACCAGACTCAACATAACAAGATATTTTGCTGCAACTGGAAATTCCAATCCACTATCCACATATACACTCATCACCAGAGCTGATATAATTGCATCCGTCGCCAATTCCATTGACCGTCATAAACCCACGGCGTTGATCCGCTTGTATTGCGATACACCATCATGTAGCATTTAGGTTTTTTGTACAGGAATATGCATTCCTTTTGAATTCGGTATCTTTCGTATCTCAATGCCTATTGTCTCGTTCAATTTGTAGATCATACCTCTGTACCTTGTAATGTTTGGTAATTAAGTTTTAATGTATGGATAACGCTCTGTCACGAGCAGATATTAATTAATTTTAGATGCTACCTTTATTACTTGTTTCTTGTTTCAATGTATGTATTAGTAATGCTCTATGGCGAGCAAGAAATGTTGTATCCGTTAAGTATAACAATATTAGTGTATAGATTTGTGTATATATAGGCTTGTAAGTGAAAAATAAAATTAGAATTCATCCGGCCGTAACCCCGGACGTAGTCTCACTTTTTCAATTTTCAGCACATTTTTATCCTATGCGATATTTAGTGGCGTTGCGCCCGAATATCACCATATAAATTATCAAACTAAGGTTGTTGCACTCTAGTGTACAATAGGGTTGATTAAGAGTTCGGTTCAGCGAACAAAATACATCAGGTCAAAAGAGGCCTGATTCAACAGCCTACACGACGTTTCAAATGATAATGGAATTCGAATTATCACATTCGTAGCGCGTCAAAACATCGGGTAGTGAAAAGCGCGATGTTCAAGCACAAGCAAATCCATAAAGTCACATGGATATCGCCGGACGACGTAACGCGTAACCAAGTAGACCACTTCCACTTAGACAAAAGTCACCATTCGAAGATCCTTGACGTAGGATCATATAGAGGAGCAGATTGCGACTCCGATCATCTTATAGTGATGGGCAGACTTAGGAGTCCGTTCGCAACAAACCCACACGGGCATTCACGGGAAACGAGCAAAAAGTTCCACACTGATAAACTAAAATACCTGCGCAAAAGGGCTGAATATCAAGACGAGCTAACGAACAAATTTGGCATCCAAGAAAATGGGAGTAGTGAGGAAGACGACACCAACAATGTGGACACTAAATGGGCATCGATCAGAGACACAATCAAACAAACAGCCCAAAACGTATTAAGATTTAAGAAAAAAATGAAATCCAAACCTTGGTTTCGCGATGAGTGCATGGCGAATATCGAACAACGTAAACGCCTCAGTGTGATCCACTTAGAAAGATATGATGAAGTCAACGCAGAAAGACAAGCGACAATTCGGAAAGAGACAACGAGACTTTTAAACGCAAAAAACGCGAATGGGAGAAGACTCGGATCGAAAAAATTGTAGAAAATGCCAGAGCAAGGAACACCAGAGGTATGTATCCCGGCATAAATTCAATTAGAAATGGCTACCGGGGGAGAGCCAAAATAATTCGAGACGCAAACGGCTGTCCGGTCGCAGAAACAAACAATATCGTAACAAGATGGAAGCAGTACTTTGAAAACCTGCTCAATGTGCGCACCCATCAACCACAAATAAACGCACCAGATGTACATACAGCCGAGCCTCAGATCACAAAGCCATCTTTCAACGAAGTTGTAGATGCAATAAATCGATTGAAAAACAACAAAGCCACCGGAGTCGACTGCATACCGACAGAGCTTAACCTCAGGGGACAAACATAAAATAAACGTCAGGACCAAGATATTTGAAACAATTAAAGAATTTAAATATCTGGGAACAACGCTAGTTGGCCCGCAGTCAGTAAACTGCGGAAATTTAAACTGCTATCACGTAATATAAAGCTCTGCGTTTTTAGGATCATAATAATGCCGATTGTTCTATACGGATGCGAAACATGGGGTCTCACAAACGGGAAGAAAACAAATTCCGCGTGTTTGAGAATAAAGTTCTAAGGAGTATCTTTGGCGGACAATGGAGGAAACTCCACAACCACAAATTGGAAGAACTATACCGCAAACCTAAAATAGTGAGGGTAATAAGGTCGCGAAGATTAAGATGGGCCGGACATGTAGCGCGAATGGGCAACGATAGGACCGTGCGTAGAATTCTTGACGGTAGACCAATGGGAAGGAGACCAGCAAGGCGGCCGCGACGGAGATGTTATGTTAGGAAGTCGGAACAGATGATCAACGTAGAAGGAGAGTGCACATGTCAGGGAACGATGGCGCAGCCGAGTCGGTTAGGTCATGAAATTTCGGGTTCCTATAGGTCAATAAATAGTAATATTAATAGTATGAGGTAATCCAGAAATGAGTTATCTTGTGTGTGAATGGTGGGTGCAATTATTTTGAAATCAAAGATGTGAGAATTTTGAATTGGTACAACTTTTTTCCGTTTGGCCAGGAGAGAGAATTGTACCAGTGGGTATGTTTGGAGGATAAAGGGTATATGCCCTTAAGACCATTAATAACTTGCTGATATCTTTAGGATTAATAGTGCTATTATTGGTTTTACATAATAATAATAACATAAACTGATACAAAATGGTTAAGAGGTTATCCCACAGTGGGTCCCAAAACCGACCACTTTTTTGGTTTTCTTTTTGCATGGGAAGTTTACCACATGTTTATATATGTATTAAAGCGTTTTTTTTTTCAAAACATACAAAATGGCGGCCTAAGGCCGTTGACAAAAAGACGTGTTTTAAAAAGTAGTTCCGTGGCTTGCAAAATATCTTGAACAGCTATGATCCTACAAAATTAAAAAAAAAATATTGTTTAACTGCATGAAAATGTCTAGTGTACGAAATTTTGAAAATACTGATTTTTGAAAAAATGGCTTTTGAAAAAACAATCAATTTTTCGACAAATGATTATTAATAATTTTTATAATTTTTAATATTTGGCACACACTGCGGTATAGCTACAGATCGAGTTTGAACTCAATGGAATACAAATTGTGATAGTTATCTTGCAAGCCAATTTGAAAAACATAGCTTTATGACAATCGCGTTTAAAATTTTAAGTTCTGTTCCCTTTCATGCGAGGGTGGGGTTAAAAAGTTTCCGGCCTGACCTACAGATGATGGGTGCAGGTATAATTTTTGGCTTGTATTCTATAGTACTATGCCTCATTCATCATCATCATCGGCACTACAACCGGGATCCGGTATTGGCCTTATTTAGCAAGTCTATCCACCGGTCCCGATTTCGAGCCGATGTCATCCAGTTTGGCACACCCAGGCTCGCGGCGTCCTGGTCTACGCCATCCCTCCAACGCAGACAAAGTCTGTCGCGCTGCCTCCTTCCATACATCCTGTCATAAATGACTTTCCGGGCAGACTCCTCTTCGCTCATTCGAGCTAAGTGCCCCGCCCACCAGAGTCTACCGAGCTTGATTTTTCTTTCAATATTAGCTTCGAGGTAGATCGCGTACGACTCATGGTTGTAGCTTCTCCGGAATCGTTCTCCCTCACATACCGGGCCAACAGTTCTCCTTAAGACCTTGCTCTCGAACGCGGCTAAGAGGTCAGAATGCCTTTTATTGAGCACCGAGGTCTTGGATGCATACATGAGTATTTAGTAGTAGTAGCTTGGATATTCTGGGTAAATTTCAGGATTTAAGGATTTTGATAGACTATAGTAGGCTTTGTTGGATTTGATCAGCCGTTGGCGTATTTCTTCTTGCATATTGTTATCGGCTAGTACTATTGATCAAATTCATGCTAGAAGTCTTGTAGGATAGAGGAGAGTATCTTATAGTGGTATTTAGCAATGTTATACCCCCATACTTGCTGCACACTGTGATATCTCCCTTCTTATGTCTGTGGCGAATTATTCCGCGAGGCCAATCTCCTCTTGCTACCGTACGTACATCACGATCTCATGAAATGTGTGATGTAACGCTGTCCCTCTTTGTTTGATCAGCCCAGCTGGTATGCCATCAGCTCCGAGGGCTTTATTTGATTTGAGCTGTCTTATGGCTTTTTATGTTCTCTCAATGCTTAGTGGCGGCAGCATTTGTTCTTGATCTTGCATTGGTGGAGCCTCCAATTCTTCTGTGAGCGGACCATTTACCAATTCATTGAAATGTAATTCCCAACGCTCCAGAGTCCCTTTAAGATCGGTGATCAGATTACCCCCTTTATCCTTGCACTAGGTGCAGCGTGGTGTGCGCCGCGTTATACTGCGGATTATTTGGTAGAACGTCCGCGCCTGGTGCGGACCTCGCTCTCTACTTTTCTCTATTTCACAGACTAGATTTTTGTCTGTGGAGTCTTTTTTCAGATCTTCTGAGCTCTTTATATTTTTCCTCGCGTACCCGCGTCCTATGAGGCTGCTGCATTGCCTGGTTCTCTCACTCTCTTCACTCTTACGTTCAGTTGCTAGTTTGCACTCATCAGCAATCGCTCCGATCTCTACGACTACTGCCTAAGGTGGGGTTGGCAGTACTAATGACAGTATTCTAAAGGCGTGTCCATTCCTCGTCTGTGCCCGGCATTCTGGCCCCAAAACTTCCTCTCCCTCCACCGGGCTCTTCGAGGGCGAGTCTTAAAGAATGACCTAAGGTGTTACTGGTGTTCTCATTGCATAAGGCAGCCGTGTTGATTCGAACCTGATCCGTGGATGCAATACGTCTCCGTAAGGAAATCCGTGGTGGGAAAACTATACCCACAAGATTGTGATCCGAGTCAACGTTTGCTCCTCAGCACATTCGTGCCGTCATCAGGCTCGAGGAGTGGCGGCGAGTGGCCAATTTGGTTGCAAGTGGCTCCGTCTGGTGATACCCAGGTGGCTTTGTAGATATCTTTACGCGGAAACCTGGTACTGGCAGCTACCAAGTTCTTTATTGCTCCCAGTTCGATGACTCGTAGTCCATTGTCATTAGTGTTCTCATGCAAACTATATAAACCTGCGTAGTGCCTGAAAACCGGCTTCTATGTCTCATTATTCTATGTTAATATACATTTGAAAGGTCAGCTTCACATCAGCTCCGTACATTATACGTTATACGTATGTTCAATAAATTGATTTAAATGAGCTGATAAAATTTGTCTATGGTATTAAACATTTTTTTTACATTTACGGTAGTTTATCCATCAATTAAGCCAATATGATAAAAATAGATTTTTTGAAAAAATTATATTGGTGTAACCCCTCAATGTGCCGTCCTTTTATTCAGATTTGCATAAAAGCTTGGTGTGGAAAATACCTCAACATTCATATTAGAGCCGATAAGGTTTATCGTGCCCGTCAAATGAGACAAAATTCTAGGAACTGGATAAGAATTTCAGGCTGAAGATACACATTTCATGATCTTGGAACTGGAAATTATATGTCTAATAAATGGGCGTACGAGCTGTGGTTACAAAACAATAGGAATTCTGTTAAAGAATCTTCATAAATTAATCAATGTTCTTCCCTATAAACTAAACTCCCACAAACGCATGTGGCTGTGTTTTCACCACTCTTGTATGCGCTACTGGAATTAACTTAAGGGTGGAAAGCACATTAGACGATTCAAAAAATCATGAGATCAATGATTGATTGAATCATTAGTACATGTATTCAGAAATATTGTAGCGAGCTTAGGGTTCGCTGGATTAATTATTTTAAAATAAATAAGAGCCGTTATATCGATTCTGAATTAATGTGACATTTTATTAGTCCGTAATAACAATCGTTACTTTTTACCGTACACTAAACGTTTTCTTTATTATCGCTTCCGTAATTATCGCGTATTTTACTGCTTACTTATTACTACCACACTTATCGCTTGCTTCACGTTCTACTTCTTACTCATAAGCAATCGCTTGTTTCACTTCCTACTGCATACTCCTCCTATGCTCTGTGTGCGGCGTATTTATACTGTTTCAGCGTTTCGTTTCCGTCCGTTCCATTGCCTTGAATGTTCTACTGTTCCTAGTCTTCAGTTTTCCATTACTTTATAGAATATTCTAGTACTCTGTTTCGGACTCTCTAGAATATTCTAGTACGGATTGTCATATGCGTCACACTACCCTCCGCCTAGATTAGTTCGTCCCGAACTAAGTTCACTGGTCTCCCGGGCCAACAAAAGCCGTCAGTCGGTCGCGATGCACCACTTTCATCTTGGCGTTCGGCGGTGGAAGTTCTTGACCTTCATCCAAATTTTCTACTGCTCTCCTTTTCGCGTCAGCTCTAGCCTGCCGCCATTCTTTCTTTTCCTGACGACGGAATTCCTCTTGCATTTTAGGGATCTCATGCGAACAGTATAAGAGAAAATGCATGTGCACACCCTTAAGCTCTTCTGGAGTTTGCGCATCACGTAAGCGATCTAGATCTTCATCTTTAATTACACGCATATCATCTGGTATTGGAGCATCTGTCGATTTCATAACCGTATCCAACTGGTAGTTCCGCATCTTTTCAAATAACTGGAGCGGTTTGTTCTTTGGAGCTGACAGTAAACACCATCGTGCGTCGTAGTAATAGACTTTCCATAGATCGTAGCACGTTAATTCTGGTTTCACGTGTTCTTCTCTACAGAACGCCATGAACTGCACTTCTAGCTGTTGATTACGCCTACAAGCTAGGGCTTGCTTGATCTTTCCCTCCGTATGTGGTGGATTACAACAGCGGTCTCGACCTCCAACATCCGTTGATCTTTCTTGGTCGGAAACAGTTGATTTACAAAATGCATGTTTGTAAATCCATTCAGCTTCATCTTGTAGTTCATTGGGTCCCTCTGGAACAGGCGTAACCGGAACTTCGCGCAATTGCATTCGCTCAGGAATATCTGTTTTACAGATTTCATTGTCCAAATCAGTAAAGTGACCCCTTTCCAATTCATCATTGAAATGTTTTGCCGGCTCAGTTTCCCTGTGACTACGTTCAGAGCGGCGTTCAACATCGTCTTCGTCGTCGAATAGCTGTTCGTCTATAGCCTCACGTGCAGAACCTTCATCGACGTGCGTTTCCTCTCCATCACTTTCCTTATCCTGTGTACGACGCAGACACTTGGAACGCTTTCTGCCTTCGACTCTCAAACCAAGATTCTCTTCAATAAGATCACAGTCGTCGTCTTCCTCTCCATCACTTTCTTCGCCCTGTGTACGACGCAGACGCTTGGAACGCTTTCTGCCTTCGACTTTCAAACCAAGATTTTCTTCAATAAGGTCACAGTCGTCGTCTTCCAGTCGGTCGTCCAACTCGTCATCATAATTGTAAATCCGTTTCAAGGAACGGCTTGAAGCATCAGTGTCTTCATCATCACTGCCGTCCTCTTCAATCGGGTTATCATCGATGAAATCCTTCAGTTCTTCACGTAACACATCATCGTCATTTTCCTCCTCTTCCTCACTGCTGTCGGCCATAGCTTTTCTCTTCCTGAGTTTCTTCATTTCATGTGGCTCCAATTCCTCCTCATCCTCAGCTTCTTCCGCTTCCGAGTCCCAGAATTCTTTCATACACTGCCTTTAGGCATCCAATTTTGCAATAACCTCTGCAGCTCGCGCGTCTAATTTTACAGCTCGCGCATCCAGTTTTGCAGCTTGCGCATCCAATTTTGAATTAACGTTTGCAGCCCACGCATCCAATTTAGCAGTTCGCGCATCCAATTTTGCAGCTCGCGCGTCCAATTTTGAGTTAATATCGATAGCTTGGCGTCCAATTTTGCCATCATAATCCTGAACATCTCCAAAATGTCCAACGGTTGCGAACTCGTCTCCGAATGTCGATCTGCCATAGTCACAATACACTTTCACATACTTATTCACTTAAACAATAATTAATCCCGCTTCTGACACCAATTGTAGCGAGCTTAGGGTTCGCTGGATTAATTATTTTAAAATAAATAAGAGCCGTTATATCGATTCTGAATTAATGTGACATTTTATTAGTCCGTAATAACAATCGTTACTTTTTACCGTACACTTAACGTTTTCTTTATTATCGCTTCCGTAATTATCGCGTATTTTACTGCTTACTTATTACTACCACACTTATCGCTTGGTTCACGTTCTACTTCTTACTCATCAGCAATCGCTTGTTTCACTTCCTACTGCATACTCCTCCTATGCTCTGTGTGCGACGTATTTATACTGTTTCAGCGTTTCGTTTCCGTCCGTTCCATTGCCATGAATGTTCTACTGTTCCTAGTCTTCAGTTTTCCATTACTTTATAGAATATTCTAGTACTCTGTTTCGAACTCTCTAGAATATTCTAGTACGGATTGTCATATGCGTCACAATATGCTCAAAAATGTTCAGGGTGAAATTTGAAGTCCTTTGTACATTCCGAATGTGAAACGAAGCACCTTACAGTTCAACGACATCGTTTTTTAAAGAGAAACAGAGCGAAAAAATAACCAAAAAATGATTTTTTTTTCAAACGCCTCTTAATTATTCTTTTTTTTTATATCTTTTACTAAACGTGGGTTGAACTAACAACTAAGTACCTATACATTGTAACTAAACTTTGTACGAGGGTAAATCAAATATAATAAGGTAATTTTCCTTTTTTGCTTAGCAAGAAGTTGAGAGCTAGATATCCTTGGGCGAGGCTGTTGTTGGGTTTATGAAGAGTAGGGTAACCGGTGGTCGCACTCGCCTTTCCAGTCTGTACAGCCATGACCGAGCAAGTGTTGCATACGGCTCTAGCGCAACAAATTACTATATATTTTTTAACAAATTAAAGCGTTAAACTCTGGGAAATTGTTTCTTGATTGAAGGCACAGTTTGGTGATGATACACTGTCGTGTGTATACGTGGACCAGAGAATTTAAAAGTAGACGAGAACGTATCGAAAACGAAATTCATGATCGACGCCCGAGGACAAGTCGTACAGATCGCAACATCCGTGCCGTTCCCTAACTAACAAGGTGTCTTTAAATTTGGAAAATTTGCTCTAAGAACTTATGCCCATCAAACCTATTCCCTCGATAGCGCCATCATATTCTTTACTCTATTTTCTTCTACGTTCCTTACACTCGACAAAGAACATCGACCGCATCCCCACCTTGATACAATCACAGGCTTCATTCACTACGCAACGGGAGAAACAAGCTGAGGACAACCTTCTCACTTTTCTCTAACTTTCTTGGCCCTTACCTCCTGTTCATCGAATTATAGAACACCTTTTACCGAAACTACCTAATCAAAACTAAAACCAACATAAAAAATGACTCCACATTATTTTTCTTCAGTTCAGTTCAATCATAAACTCGAATCCGATGGTGATCCCCAATTGATCCTCATACTATTGCTAATCTCTCTACCACTCATTTCAAACAATCATTCACAAATGACTTCTTGCTTCCTGACGCTTCTAGATTCGTTAATTTCTCAAACTCTTTCCTTGGGCCAGTTCTGTCCCACTCCATTGATCCCCCATAATCGAATCTAAATAATTCAAAGTCAAAAACTAGTTCCCTCTTAGCCCAGATGGTATCCCAGAAATTCTCTTCAAAAATGTTCATTCATTCTCTCTGCTCCTCTCTCGAAAATATTCAATCTTTTCCTCTCCCAAGGTGTATACCCTCAATTTGGAAGACGTCCTTTACCATCGTCATTCACAAGAAGCGACCCAAAAACGATGTCGCGAACTATCGCCCCGGAATGTCCCACTTAGCAAACAGTTTCGAAAGCATTCTATACGAAGCTTTGAGCTCTCCGAACTATCCGCAATCGACTTCGAACCTGGACCGCTGAAATGGATTTCCTGCTATCTTAAGGATAGGCTCTATTCTGTTCGGTTCAAATCCGTCATATCCATAAACTTCCAGGCTGGATCCGGAGTCCGTTAAAGAAACCATGTGGACCGTCTCCTATTTATATTAAGCTCTAATGACATTAATAAGATCCTCAAGCGTTCCTGTGTGTCTCTATACGCTGATGATGTTAAGGTCTATAAGAACAGCGCATCACCATTTGTTTCTGAATTGCTGTAAACTGACCTCGATAACATCGTAGTAGCGTGTAACATCGCCAAATGGCAATCTATAACCCGTTCACGTAAGTGGATTCCCCTTCCTTCATAACCAACCCCTAACCATTGCCCAAACTATCTGTGACTTCAGGATCCTATGTGTTAGGGAGCTTGACAGTTACGATATCAAACCCCATGTCAGACATCAAGCCCCATATATCTAAAATTATAATATTTTCAACACCAAATTAAATAATATTTTTCACATTAACTTAAAGATTATTTCATCATACATTAAATTAAATAATATTTCAGTAATGTAACATAAATTTTGTTCGTAAATGTTGCTTATCGAAACTCATGCACACAGAATGACAGCTTGTAAATGACTAAAATTTAGTTATAAAAACAGCAGTGACTGAACTACATACAATATATCCAAAATAGCGAGCGGGTTGGATGAATTCAATTATGTTTCGAATGCATGCAACTTTGTGGGGGTTCTCTATACCTCATGAAGAACCAACCCACAATCCCAAACCAATCTTGACCGCTAACAGCGCGTCACCCTACCCTAACGTGTAACCCATCTCTAAACATGCAAAAACAAATCCCAATCTACAAGCGCATCCATCCCGAACTTGTAAGAATCCATCTCCCAATCCGCAACGAAAGGCATTTCCCAAAACTCCCAGCAGAATACAATTCAACAGAATATATTCTAAATCATCCCCTCATACATTTCCCCAAAATCGCTTCGGTCAATTCTCTACTTAATTCATATTCCCTCCTTGCGACCAAGCAATCCTAATTTCCCCGAAATTTATATGCCGTAATAAAACGCATATTCAAATCTACAACGAACATTAACCATCTCCCTCAATTACATCACCCCACATACATTTTCCCAAAATTGCTTCGGTCAATTCTCTACTTAATTCATATTCCCTCTTTGCGACCAAGCAATCTTAATTTCTCCGAAATTCATATGCTGTAACAAAACGCATATTCAAATCCACAACGGAACATTAACCATCGCCACCAACTATACCAAGCCGCATACATTTCCCCGAAATTACTTCGGTTAATATCTTATCTAAACGATATTCCTTGCTTGCACCCAAGTAATTTCAATTATCCAGTATACACAACCAATGAATCTAACTCAGCTTGTACGGCGAGGATTCGGTGGAACTGAATTCTTATTCGAGCATAGTAACTCTTCCCGAAATTTCTCGGAAGTGGCAGCAAGTTTATTTCTGCTATGACTCAGCCGCCACGACGCGATGAGTAGTTTTTTTTTCCATTACATTAGTCAGTCGTCATTCTGCCATCGGCGCGCACACATCGGCTTAAGACTCAGCCCCTCGTAACGTGCACTTGGGGGGTGCAAACCCCCGAGTATACAATCAAGTCTATCGCGTCTCAGTCGAGTGGGGTCGGGCCCCTTGATTACTAAACGAAAACCATTTAGTGGTGCGTCGGGTTCTTGGCCCCCTTAAACGAAAAGCATTTAGTTGTGTCTCTTAAAGTCCGGAGGACCAGCAATCATTTACTAGAACCTAGTGAACAACTAAACAATTTTGTGAATGACTATACAGTGTGTTTTATTTCCCGCGGCTTCGCTTCCCCGGCGCCCCGCAGTGTCCTGGATGTTTGCCCCCCTTTATTCTCTTTGTTGTGAACAGTATGGTGGCAGAGAGATGGGTACCGGAGTGAACCCTCTGCCGTACGGCGGCACACCCTACCTCGTACCCCACAACTTCACAGATGAATTTTTACCTGCACACCTATTACGTGCAGAGCGCAAAAATGTAAAAACAGAGTAAAATTTAAATTTGGTACCTTTACTCAATTATTAATAACTCCAGTGTTTATTCATAGAGTTTTCTTCATCAATATTTTGTTTTTAGAAAAATGTGACCTATACAATTTGGTATTATTTGACGTTAGGGGGATGGGAGCGAACATACAGGGTAAAATCTGTCCGTTAACCCGGCGAAGGCCAGGACGATCCTAGTCCCTCTTCAATCCCAGTTGACATGCAGTCTCCACGTGACACCCCTGGATAGCTACTTTGGCACCCTCCAAGTAGTGAACCACTGCATGCAGCGACATCCTGAGAAAGGTGGGCGCAAGGCTAATAACCTTGCCCGGAAAAACAAATAATTATAGACAATTTAACAAGTCTCGGATAAGGACCGGATGCCGGTGGATGCCCTATCGCCCAGTCATCTTCAGCTTCCTGGTTTTTTTCTCCTTTTTTTGTTTAATAATGTCTTAATTACTACTCTAGATTTGAAGATAGTCTCTAAGGTTTTATATTAATTTAATTTAAGCTTGCATTAAGCCAAATAAATTAGAGTTCTGCCCTCACTAAACTAAAAAAAAAACTAAACTCAACTAAATAAGGTCAAGACCGGATCCCGGCTGTAGTGCCGATGATGATGATTATCTGACATTTTGTAACTTTGCACGGCGGTAGAATGAATTTTCGGTTTTTATTTTGACCCAAAAGATCGGCGTTTTTCACATATTGGAAAATAGGGTTGGCAGCAATTATGAAATTGGACTAGTGTAGTGATCCTAAATCACTACTCTCACCCACTTACCTATAATCCCAATCCAAGTGAATCATATGAGCGACAAGTTAAACCAAAAGTTGGTTTGCCGCACATTGATTCAAATTCCTAATTACCTCACCCATAATCCAATTGAATCATATGCACGACCAAATTAAACCAAAATCCATTTGTCGTACATTGATTCAATTCCTAATAATCCTAAACATTATGAAATGCGTAATACTAAATGCATTTCATGATTTCTCCTTCCGGGAATTAGTTCAGATAGAGTTCGTGTACACTTCCGGGAATCCTATTCCAATTGAAGCACACACAATTTTGTTTGGGCTTCTTGGAATTTTTAAATAATATCGTTAACAAATCTCTGTTGCCACAGAGTATAAAAGGGGAGTGCATTTTGGATTCTAGATCAGATGGGATCCAGAAGTCGAGCCAACGGCCGAAAATTGAAAATTCAAATAAATTAATTAAATAAAACATTAATAAATATATAATAAATAAAAGAACCCAATAATCGCTTTTCAATATTGGACCCTTGAAAACAAGGAAGACACCCCAAAGGTGGTAAGAAAAATCTAAATAAAAATATAACCCTACATAATTGGCGCAGCCGGTAGGATCAAGGAAGCCAAAGTTAAAGACTTTTAAGTGCTTGAAAACCCTTGATTACTACAATAATACAATTCCAAGCGTACTGGGCACAAGACACCTTCAGCCCTGCGTCCGGAGCTGAGTCTGGCTTCGGAGGTACGACTTGGTAATTAAAATCAAAAACCAACAAAAGAAAATTAATAATCTAAAAAATAATTCAAAGCGTGCCTGGGGCTAAAAACACCAGGAACAGTACTATAAAAAAATAATAAAAAAACAAAAAATAATTCAAAGCGTACCTGGGGCTTAAACACCAGTGTCAAAAGCAAAAAAAAGAAATAACAACGAAGGCAGAGTACCAACCACCTCAAAACAAACAACTTAACACCAGCATTTCTGACTGCAGTCAGAAAGAAAGCACAAAAAACAACATCAAGGCTCACGGGCAGCAACAGCCCCAACACCAACAGAAACAACAACGAAGGCAGAGTACCAACCACCTCATAACAACGTCAACCAAACAGCAGAAGTTACCAAGCAGTCAATGAACAACATAAAACAGCTAAGTGACCATTTATTTTTCCTTTTTTATTCTCTTGTATACTTTACCTCTTTCACTTATAATTAATCAATTAATGACAACACACATTTTTATTGATCCAAAATTTGTTCTACACGCACATAATCTTTACATAAAAAAAAAAAACAAAAAAACAACAACTTACTAGAAAATCAATTGTAATACTGCTGCTATTTCGAAAACATCCCGTCTCAATCTTGTGTGGCCAGTAATCCTAGGGAAGAATTTCTACCCCCAAATAATAAATAACGAAAATAATGAAATTAACGCGAAAACACTTACGGGATAGCAAATGTCTTAAATATTAACAGACTCCCCCCTAGTTATCATTACTACCATTTCTTCTTCCCTATCAGCACCCCTTACCATCATATAAAAACCTAACCATTCTACCGTCGGTCTATGGAACAGGGAACAACCTCAAACCCTAGTACATCCCACGACCAAGTACCCCCTTCACCGAAAAAACTTCGCAGCGGAACAATAATCGAAGCAAACCCTCCGATCAAAACTCGCGACCCCAGCCCATCCTTATCGGAAATTCCAGTTCTTCAGCACCAAACGGATCTCGCAACCTTTGAAACAATGGCCATTGATTACACAAAGGTTGCGAAGCTGTCAGCACAGCTAATCCCCATCTTCTCCGGGGAACCAAATCCGCATATAGGTGCAGAAGTGGAAACCTTTTTGTATTGCTGCAAGAGGGTTTTAAACTGCCTCAGGACTGAAGAACACGGGGCTTTCTTACAAATATTCCCTACTAGGCTACGGGGTGAAGCTTCTGCCTTATTCGCGTCCACTCCGTTCGCATCTTTTCAGGAAACCGAGGATGTGCTAAGGAAGGTTTATTTACCAGTAGAAAACTATCAGGACCTGGTAAATAAGCTATTAGCTACTCGGCAAAATCCGGCAGAAGCTATCATCTTATTCCAATTACGACTAAAGAAGTCGTTAAGGGAATGTAAGAAAGCCGCGGAACTAAAATACGGTCCTATATTGTCTGAGGCCGTACAGATACAATTAGATGACTTTGCAAAAAGCATCTACAAAAAGGGGTTGATAAATCCGTACCATCGTCAATTTTTATTACTGATGGGCGATGTACCAATAGATTCCTTAATGGAAAAAACATTAGAATTGGAACAAATCCAACAACCTCAGCGGCCATTAATCTCTTCGCAGGTTTCATTTAACTCTCCTTCGCCTTATACACCAGTAGCACCTCCAGAAGCTTATAACCCAACTTTAGGTACCGAATTGGGACAAACTTTAATGCCCAATATTCCAAACATAGAAGGGTTGCCACACATCCAACTCACTACACAGGGAACTCCGCAACTAGAGGCGCAAATACCGCCAGCTGACCAAACATACAGGGGAACCGAAGAGGTAATGGAATCAGACCCTCGCAATATGTCATTGACACATGATGCCCCTCTCAGCAGGATAACCTGCAGTTACTGCAACAAAAGGGGGCACGTCTATGAGGATTGAGTCAAAAGGAAAAATACACCCTTTTGCACACACTGCCAGCAATTAAATCACGATATCCGTGATTGCCGGCGATTAAGGGAGGTAAAACGAGTTCTGTACATAAGGCAGACTTGCGACTTTTGTGGCCAGCGAGGTCACAATCTAGGATCCTGTCAGCAAAAGCTGAAATGGGAGTCGCGAGTTCAGCGCCAACCTGCAAAGAATTCCCCCACTTCGAGCCCAAAACGAAGAAGGTCAAAACCCTCGGTGGCAAAAAGGACCTACCATGTAAGGACCCCACTCTCGCCGTTAACCAGCATACCCATCGTCCAACTATCAATAGATGTAGGTGTTAACAAAAACACAACACTAGTAGTAGACACCGGTGCGGAAGTAAGCCTGATTAACAAAAATTGTCTTAGAAAATCAGACGCCAAAATAAATCAGCAAGAGGCTTGCACTTTAGAGACGCCGTTCGGAAGCATTAGGACCTTGGGAAGCTGCAAGGTCAACTTCGAGTTAAAAGGTAGGTCTAAACTCCCATGCAAGTTCCAAGTAGTGAGCAGTATGCCCGAACTACCAGAAGACGGTCTGCTTGGAAATGACTTTTTGTCAAAATATTGCAATGTGGAAGGCCCCAAACAACGCGTCACTTTTCCTCGCACGGAAATAAACCCCAAAGTATTTAGTGTGCCAATAAAGTTCTCACAGGTCGGGAAAAAGGCACCTGAAAATAAATACGCTAAAGGGAAACAGGAGCAAGCACAAGGTAAGCGCAAAATCTTCAGGTTAAATCTTAACCATAAGAAAAAGAGCCCTAAGGAGTTAAGTGGTAATATCAAAGGTATTAATCAAATAACTGACACTTCGTCAGCTAATCCAAAAAACTCGTGCCCCAGCTTTTCTCAAAATACAAACTTTTTCCAAAAGCCCACAACACCCGAAAAAATAATAAACCTCGATGAGATCGCGACGATACTCAGGGTTTATCACAATTCCCCTTCCGATGGACATCAAAGCATCACCAAATCGTATAATAAGATACGACAAAGATACTGGTGGCCGTCCATGCTCTCCGACATTAGGAGATATAAAAAGCAATGCGAGGAGTGCCGTTCTCTGAAGGCAAGCGCACGCTTCGGAAATGAAACACAGTCACAAACGTTTCAAGTGGGAAACAGGGTGTTAGTAAGGTATAAAAACCGCAAGGACAAAGAAACACCCATCTGGAAGGGCCCTTTCCTCATTACAGGAATAACTGAGCCAAACAATACGACCATCAAAATTGGTCAGAAGTCAATGGTAATAAGCAATAGGAGGCTGAAATCGTATTCCAAGGTTGATTAGTTCTGATCTTCGCCCCAGTTTCACCTTCCTTTCCACTATCAACCCCAGACATATACTATCCCCAGGGTGTATTATAGTTCGATATTTTATCACTTAAAAATACTAATGGACACACAATATTGACAAAGATGACAAAAAAGTGGTAATATTAAAATAAATGGAATGAAATACAAAAAAGAAATCGCATACAAATAAAACAAAACAAACATTGACCCTCAATGAGGAAGACAATTTATGAACACTAAACAAAATTGTAAATAACTATTTCAAAAAATATATGTAAATCCTAATTAAGATCTAACTTAGAAATATGAAAAATATGAGCATTAAAAAAACACTAAATATCAAACTGAAATATATAATACATATAATACAAAAAAAAAAATCAATACAGATATACGAAAACAGACCTAAGCTAAAATTTCCATGTAATCAATTGATTAAATCAAAATACAAACAAAGAATGAAGATATAAAGAATTCTAAATAATATTATAAAATATAATTCATATTTACAACTAGTGTAAGGCGCTCTTTAAAAATAAATGCACATCTATATCTATTAATCTAGCATTAAATGAACAACAACAACAAAATAAATATTAATGGCTTAAGTATAGATTAGAAAAATAACATAGTAAAATACGAACCAAAATGAAAACAATTACTAATTTAAGAAATCTATTTACTTATTCTTATAATACATATGTCTATTTTTAAAATTCACTTTCATTAATATACTTAAATGATAAATGTAAACATGACACCAGCCACAATTATTTGATAAATACCATACCATTCTTTATACAAACAAACTTAAGAAGCATTACCGCAAAAGAGAAAATACAACATGTAGCACACATATTAAACATAACGAATTAATGCATTAAATGTTAAACTAAAACAAAAAATGTAAACTATCGCGAATTCAAAATGCCACCGCCCCTTGCTTTTCACTCATTCTAGAAAATTAACCTCTTCCAGATTAATTTTCTTTTCTAAAGGGGGGAGGAATGTAGTGATCCTAAATCACTACTCTCACCCACTTACCTATAATCCCAATCCAAGTGAATCATATGAGCGACAAGTTAAACCAAAAGTTGGTTTGCCGCACATTGATTCAAATTCCTAATTACCTCACCCATAATCCAATTGAATCATATGCACGACCAAATTAAACCAAAATCCATTTGTCGTACATTGATTCAATTCCTAATAATCCTAAACATTATGAAATGCGTAATACTAAATGCATTTCATGATTTCTCCTTCCGGGAATTAGTTCAGATAGAGTTCGTGTACACTTCCGGGAATCCTATTCCAATTGAAGCACACACAATTTTGTTTGGGCTTCTTGGAATTTTTAAATAATATCGTTAACAAATCTCTGTTGCCACAGAGTATAAAAGGGGAGTGCATTTTGGATTCTAGATCAGATGGGATCCAGAGGTCGAGGCAACGGCCGAAAATTGAAAATTCAAATAAATTAATTAAATAAAACATTAATAAATATATAATAAATAAAAGAACCCAATAATCGCTTTTCAATATTGGACCCTTGAAAACAAGGAAGACACCCCAAAGGTGGTAAGAAAAATCTAAATAAAAATATAACCCTACACTAGCTTTAACATGACATCTAGTGCGGACGTTTTCAATTCGAGATATAGCTTAGTACGTGAATCTACCTAGGAAAAAAAACGATAAACATATTTAAAAATACCTCGAAAACCAATCCATACAATTTTGTTTTCAATGTTAATTTCCGGCTTAGCGAGCCGAAATTCCTAGAGGAAATACAGTGGCATTAAATGTACAGAAATTATTTTTAATGTTGTATACCAGTGTTTATTTGTCCCACCATCTTTGTAAATTTCAGAATTATAAAATAAAACAACTGTATCTCTGGCGATTTTGAGTTTTCATAACGATTGACACAATAGTAAATTATATTTCTTTTGCTTTAAATAAATTTCACTTAAGAAAAAGTTATACAATCATCCAATATTATGCAAAACTTAAGCCAACTGAATCGATCGTTGTGTATCGGGATCTATTATCAATAAATTTTATTAAACTACATTTTTTTTTTGTTTTTCGTTATTGACTTCACTTTAGTTATATAAACGTTATATTAGACAATTCGTCCTCTATCAATAAATGTATTATTCTATTGCTAATTAACCAACCAATACATGTGCCATTCCCAAGTATTACGCCATAAGTCTAACACAGTACCCTATGTTGAAGCGGCTGATATACATAAATGTATCCATTAATATTATTATCTTCTTTTTTCATTATCATTCTCACACAAAAATTAATGACGAAATTAATCAACACCAATTCGAACCCATACAAAAAAAATGGAAATTATTCGCAACTATTTTGGTCATCCGGTTTATAATATCAGAGGACACGTTTCTTTTTTATCGTTTGACATTTTACAGTAGGCATCGGCTTTGATTGTGATCTGACATGCCTATCGGAGCATCAATACAAACAATCTACCTATCTGGTTCAGAAGACAAAACAAGTTTAACATGTTTCTGCAAATATATGGTAGAATGAAATATTCCCTGTATGCCTATTTTTGAAGCCTTTTGAACTGCTGTTACCAAACAAAACTGTAAAAGTTAAAAGCTCTTGAACCGGTATATGACGGGTTGCGTCAATATGTCAAACTGATTGTAATATAAAAACGAATAGGGCCTAAGGATGCGTATCCTTGTTTTATTATTATTTATCTACTTACGTAACACCTCAGAATCTTTACCGATTATGATCATGAACTGTTTGTGTACGTAACTGATTTCACATATGTCCAAGACAACACCCCCGAAATATATTTCGCACGTATTCAGTTCCCTTGTCGTCTTCTGTTTATCGGAATGTCAAACAAGCATCTCGAATAACTTCTGTAATAATTACAGAGTAAGTAAAAGCAAGTAAATTATAAAAGATGCTACTCTTTATATAAAATAACCAATTACTAACGTAATAAAACTGCATTAGCACACAGCAATGTAACCCAATTCATTAAACTCCGACCTCAACAAGATATACCAAAAGCAATTATTTAATCGAATGTAAATCAATACCTCTGAAGCCGAGTGCTGCATTTCGTAAAAAAAAACTCCATCTTAAACCCACTTTCGGTGAATGACACGTGCTTGCTAATGCCAACGAAGTCTGGGCATTTAGTCGACTTGTAACCGGAATGACCAGACATTTTACATTGCAAAAACTGCTGTTCCAAGAGTTTCCATTCCACTCGAATGCCACCAATCCCAAAGAAAGGAAAAAAGTTTCTTCCGCAAAATTACTCACCGCCTTGCTGTCCATGTTGTGCAAGAGGATGAAAAAGGACATCAATCCCGAGTTGATTAAATATCTAGAATGCCACGAACTCTTGAGTGATTACCAATACCGATATGCATCAAACGATCTTCGGAAAACCCTTCAAGCTTTATGACGGACATCTGGACATTTGCAATTGGAAAATACGGTAGCATTGGATACATGTAGTTGTTGTTTTTCGTTTTTATATAATTATATACATTCACATATCTACCTTAAATATGACGATAGGGTCATATTAAAACAAAATTATTGTAGTTATGACTTCATACTTTTCCAAGAATTTTGCGCGTGATTAAAGATTAAAGAGCCCATCGGCCGCTCATAGAGTATCCACGCAGCATTGTGGATAACAATCTTCAATCAGGGGCTCAATACTGGAGAGGGCCATATTCCTGTACAACAACAGCGTACATGAAGGTACCAAACTTAAGCCAATTGATTGCCTCTTTAGTTTCAGCCCGGAAGTACCGCCCAATATAAAACAACCTGCAGCGCCGATGTACAACCATGAGAGCTACCATAACCTATTGAAATACAATTGTGGGGCTTTTCAGGGCCCGAAGAGCCACGCATCGCTTGATCCCCACCATTTCCAGCAATGCGACTTACCTTAAAGTTGAAATTTCGGCAAGATTTTACAATCTTACTAGGGCATTAACCGCCACCCAATTAGCTGGAATCATTTCGGTTATCCGTAGGGATAACCGACATAAATATATATTAGGCAGCTTACCTTTTTTGGGGGCTTTTCCAAGCCTCTTCTCCACGGTCATTCCTGAAAGCATAATTCTTGCCATGACATCAATTCAGCTGGGGATGGCACAGATTCGATAGCGGGGACCAGGATCGGGGACGACCTAATAAGACCTCACTTTTTGAGGTGTCTTCCCCAACATCCCCGTTCGGCACTTATAGCTCAACCCAACCAGAGTATGGGCTATTTATCCAAAATTGCGGACGCAATTATGGAAATCTCAGATCAGTATTCTGAGCCTCCTGCGTACTAGGTAGCGGCGGTTTCTCAACACGCCGCCCAGCCTACACGGCACCCTCGTCTGCCTTTTACAGCCCCTCAATCGGCTCTGGAGCAGCATCCTCCTCAAACCCAATTACATCACAGACGGCCAGCCTCAACCATTTTCCCACAGAGGAATCCAGAGGCAAGGCCCAATGTTAGCCAGGGAAGTTCGCCACCACAATTAACTCCTGCTGACCTTCGGGCGGTCCAAACCTCACTCCTCCGCGAGATAAGTCAGTTTCGCGCGGAGGTGAGAAACAATCCTCGAAGCGCCCAGAATCGAGCCATGCCGAGCCTCCCTCTTAAGCGGCAAAATTTCTTCCAAAACGCCCCCTCGGAGGGCCAATATCTCTCAAAATGCCCCTCAGAGGGCCAATTCCTCTCAAAATGGCTCTCACCGGGCCAATTCTCAGCGAGCTCCGGCTCGACCTCCCCGTAACGGCAATACCAATAGGACGAACTGATAATGCCGTTACCCTCCCTTGGTGCGCCAATCACCAACGATATGGTGATCGCGCATTTAATTGCAAGGCGCCTTGTGGTTGGACACAACCACCCACCACCCAAAGGCGCTCTTTAAACTAATTTTGCCGACCGACCCTCTCGCGCAATCGGCCGGCACCCATACGATAAGTCGCCTAACCATCCGGGATTCTAAACTGAATAACTGTCGATACCGGCGCCGATATTTCAGTCCTCCCGCGATTGTTTGCTCCGCGAACCGCGTGCCCGCCGCACTTAAATTGCCAGCTGCGAATAATACGCCGATACTTACGTACGGACGTAAAAAGCTGACACTTCAACTAAGTCTTCGTCGTCCGATCACTTGGCGTTTCGTCATTGCGGACGTGAATGAACCCCTGATAGGTTCCGACCTATTAGGCGCACATAATCTGTTGGTCGATTCGACCCATAACAGACTAGTGGCTCCAACCGCACCCCCCTTGCCCATGGCGGCATCTCCAGCGGCAACTTCAAGGGCCACAGAGTGCACAGACCCGTTTCAAGCCATGGTACAGGAATTTGTTAACACAACAATTCCTCTACCTAACCAGCGTCGACACAAAGCCACGGTGTTTCATCACATAGAAACACGTGGCCCCCCGGTGAGCCAGCGTCCACGTCGACTGGCTCCCGAAAAATTACGTGCGGCGCGTGCGGAATTCGAGCACATGATTAAATTAGGTATCTGCCAACCGTCGGACAGTTCCTGGGCAAGCCCACTTCACTTAGTGAAGAAACGTTCTGGTGAGTGGCGCCCATGCGGCGATTAAAGGCTGTTGAACGCAGCAACTGTCCCTGACAGATACCCTATCGCACACCTCTACGATTTTTCGTACAAGTTACGAGGGTGCAATGTCTTCACTACCCTGGATCTCACCAGGGCATACCACCAAATCCCGGTGGCACCTGAAGACATCCCCAAGACCGCAGTCATTACACCTTTCGGACTCTTCGAGTTCAAAGTGATGACTTTCGGCCTCAGGAATGCCGCACAGACATTCCAACGTTATATCGACACGGCTTTACGTGGTCTAAATTGCTGCCATGCATATCTTGATGACATTCTCATCGCCTCCAAAGACCACGCCGAATATAAACGCCACTTACGTCAGGTCCTCGAGCGCCTCCGCGAATACAGTCTTGTCATCAACCCAGATAAGTGTCAATACGCCAAGGAGCAAATCACCTATCTGGGTTACGTCGTTGACAACCAGGGCATTCGCCCACTACCAGACCGTGTGGAGGCCCTCATGAAGTATCCTCGTCCTACTAACGTGAGTGAGCTTCGTCGATTTCTGGGCATGCTTAACTTCTATCGTCCAACACTGAAGAACGCTGCCCAGGTTCAAGCTCCCCTAAATGAGTTCTTAAAAGGAGCTAAGCGCAATGATAAGCGCCCCATTAATTGGGCAGAAGTCTCTGATCGAGCATTCCAACTGTCCAAAGAACAATTGGCAAATGCCATCTTACTCCGATACCCCCTCGAGGGAGCGGCACTTTAAATCCAATGCGACGCATCGAATACCGCAATCGGAGCCGTCCTTGAACAGGACATTGAAGGCCGACCGGAACCACTTGGTTTCTTTTCAAGGAAGCTGAGTCCCACGGAGCGACGTTACAGCGCCTACTACCGTGAATTACTCGCGATCTACAGCGCTGTCAAATACTTCCGTCATATGATAGAAGGACGTTCGCTCTCTATTTTAACAGACCACAAGCCATTGGTCTATGCGTTCCGGAAGAAGTCGGGAAATGCCTCCCCCCGACAAGAGCGTCAGTTAGATCTCATTGGGCAATATACTACGGAGATCAAGCATATCTCCGGTAAACAGAACGTCACGGCGGACGCTCTTTCTCGAATCGATACGATTCACTTGCGTACCGCCTTGAATAACACTGACCTTGCCCTATCTCAAGAGGAGGACGAACAGCTCAAGACCCTCCTAACTGCCGATACGGCACTAGAGCTTAAGAAAATTCCCCTTCGCGACCCTTTGGGCGAAATCTGGTGTGATGTTTCCACTGGAACCGCTAGACCTTACATTCCCGAGAAACTTCGTAAGGGCGTGTTCCAGGTTTACCACAACCCGGCCCACCCCAGCGGCCGAGCAACAGCCGCTGCAGTCCGTCGCAAATTCATTTGGCCCCGGATGAACAAAGATCTCACCGGTTGGGCCCGTGCTTGTCTCCAGTGCCAGCGCTGCAAAGTAGCGCGACATAATGTACTGGAGCCAGCGCAATTCAAGCTTCCCACGGCACGCTTCGCCCATGTCCACATAGACATAGTGGGACCGCTTACTCCATCAAGAGGATTTTCTTATATCCTCACTATGGTGGATCGCTGCACGCGATGGCCAGAGGCGACACCTCTCCGGGCAGTTACTGCCGAATCAGTCGCCAAGGCCTTTTACTCAACTTGGGTCACACGCTTCGGTTTACCAACCACCTTAACTTCGGACCGAGGTCCACAATTTGTGGCGACAATTTTCAGGCACCTAACAAATGTTCTCGGCTGCCAAAGAAGTCGTACCACCGCCGTGATAGAGCGCTGGCATAGATCTATGAAAGCCTCACTCATGTGTCATAATGACACACAATGGTTTGACGCCCTTCCAACCGTCCTCCTCGGCCTGAGGACAAGTATTAAGGAAGACCTGGGTGCTTCGGCAGCAGAGCTTACCTACGGTACCAACCTCCTTCTTCCAGGAGAACTTTTCCTGAATGGCGAAACACCGCGTGACCAACTTCGTGAATTGGGACATCTCCGTGACCTGCTACGTAAAGTTAGGGCAACCCCTGTAAGCAGGCACGGCTCCAAAAAACTTTTCGTCCACCCTGAACTGCACAGCTGCACGCACGTCTTTGTCAGGGTGGACAAGGTCAAAAAACCCCTCGACCCACCTTATGATGGCCCATTCAAAGTCTTCCGCCGCATCAGTGACCGCGTCTTCGAGATCGACATTAGAGGCAAACGATCCACGGTCAGCGTCGAAAGGCTTAAGCCCTGCTTTCTGGAAGTTTCCGCTCCAGAACAACCCCCATCTACTGACACCACTCCTACTCTACCGGCACAACCTCCCCATACTCGCGCCCAGGCGCGCGCCCATACCCAACTAACCTCCCCCTGATCTGCCTTACCTGTTTCGTGACTACGTCACTGGGGAGGGAGTGAGGTGGGGCTTTTCAGGGCCCGAAGAGCCACGCATCGCTTGATCCCCACCATTTCCAGCAATGCGACTTACCTTAAAGTTGAAATTTCGGCAAGATTGTACAATCTTACTAGGGCATTAACCGCCACCCAATTAGCTGGAATCATTTCGGTTATCCCTACGGATAACCGACATAAATGTATATTAGGCAGCTTACCTTTTTTGGGGGCTTTTGCAAGCCTCTTCTCCACGGTCATTCCTGAAAGCATAATTCATGGCAAGATTATCAGAGTATACCCGCCTGTCACCCGGGAGACCGGGGTTCGATTTCCCGTCGGGGAGCCTCTGGCGCAAGACTAATGACCTTGCCCAAAAAAATAAATCATTATGGAAAATTTAACAAGCCTTAGGACTTGCTAAATAAGGCCAAGACCGGTCCCCGGTTGTAGTGCCGATGATGATGATGATGATGATGATGACATCAATTCAGCATCACCACTAGCTTCCGCGACCGAACAATGGATGGCACATATCTACCAACACACGCTGATCTTTCCGTGTGTTATCTTTGTACCCATTCATTGACCTAGCATCATTTCGGGTTGCTTGCACATCTGAAAGCCAGATTTTCAACGGCATGTCTATGATCTATCTTTCCTACCAGTAAAGAAGATCAAATTAAACATTGGCCTTTCAGGCGCTCATATTTACTTGTATCTCAGCATGACCGATTTTATGATCCGTTGCCGTTTCTCGGAACGATCACCAGCCTCGGTCATGACCACCAATTTTAGTTTACACAAGGTAAACACTCAAGCGGATACTTTCGCCTGACAGTCCCTTCAACGGGATTAACATATCCCTAAGACAACATACATCACCGAAATATGTTTATCTTAAATGATCTGGCAACGGCCATACTCAATGCTTGATTCATTATTCCAAGATAGATTCCTGCCTTCGGCAGGGGTTTTGTTGACTCACGTCAATCATAGAATCTATCCCTTGCGGATGGCGGCAGTTTATCTTGCCCAAACATATAGCAGCAGATTCGATCTGCTACATGAGTTTTTCCCTGTTTCCTTTTGTTTTGGACCTTCGCCATTGGCAGCGAATCCTTTAGGTTCGTTTT